>RCUC01109220.1:0-17531 GCA_003697995.1 Taxidea taxus jeffersonii
AAGAAACTTGCCTGAAATCATGTAGCAAGGGCTAGAACTGGGACTCAAACCCAGGCATTTGAATTTTAGAAGCTCTGTTCATCCCCACTCTGCTATGCTTCCTCTTCAAGCAATATTACCCCATGGTGATGCAAGTGTAGAGAGATTAGAGCACTGAGATAAGCAGAAGGCGCATATTTTTGTTTCTAAGACTTCTAAAAATAGACAAACTTAGCCTATCTCCAGAAATAGGAGTTATTGCAAATTTTAGTCACCTTTAGTGGACACATATATGGCAGGCCTTATGGCAAACTGACAACTAGCTCAAGCTGCCTCACAGATACGTCATACCTTTCATGAAAAAGGATCTAAATCAGCCAGTTTGTCCTCACTCAGCATGAGGCATCTATTGGGTGGGGTTTCAAGTCAAGCCAATTAGAGACAGTTCTGTCTTTTCCCATATTCAGTCTTTAACATAGATTCTTTGTTGGTACCGGGGGAATAGAATTGATTTCTGTCTATACAGGCACTTCATGATAGCAGTTGCAAAGTCATTGGTTATGGAGGCCAATAGTTAATCACGGAGGCCACAAGGATTATATGAAGATGTAGCCAGTACTCAACTTCTGCTGATTCTTACCGTATGAAAATAGAGGATCAGATGATCTTCAAGAGATGTAAAATCCCGTCAAATATCCTGATTTTTATATACTGACAATACATTAAATGAGAACAACAAAACACTGTTCGGACCAAAGGAAACAGATCAGTTTGCTACTGCTGACTTTAATGTGCTTCTTTAGTACTGGGAGATATCTGGTTTTTCAAAACTGGCTTTGGGATTAGTTTCTCCAGGAGACTTCTTAATGGAATTTTCAAGAATGACTTAGAGACCAGTTGGATTGCCCTTGGTGACCAAATCCGATGCATCCAAGTCCTTTTCATGTTTAAGGCCACGGATTCTCTTATGTCCTTCATGCCAACCAAACTCCTAAATATCCCTCTGTGTTTGTGGAAGTTTGGGGAGTCTAGAATCAATGACCCAGCAGTGTGTTTCAGGAGTACCACATCCGGAATGAATCACCCTTCATTCCCTTTAATAGATCAGTCATCAGGGAAACCTGATTGCTCCCCTATCCATATCATACTTTGATTCATTTACACTTAAGTGATGAAAGTGGCCTTTTTTCCCTCTCTCTTTAAATGGATACTAACCCAGGAGGGGCTTGGGGAGTTGTAAAGGGGAGTGCTGACTCCTTGGACATGCTCTTGGTTGCATTCTCAAATGGCCCACTCAATTAGGGGTAATATTTCATTGACTTATGTGTATGATGACTCCCTAGCCAGCAGTGTTTTCTAAATGGTCCTGAGGCAAGACTTTGGGCTTTGAAAACAGCCCTTCATCACCTTTATGTCTGAGGCTGCGTTGGCACAGCCCAGATTGAAGCAGTTATTTTCATCGGGGGAGAAGCCACAGTCTGGTTGGAAATGTCCTGACTTGGCTGTTTTCACTTGTCAAAAGAATGGTTGTTCTGACACTATCTGGGGCTGGATTCATGCAGCTACATTATCTACATGTTGAATCTGGCCATTCAGGTACCTGTCTGGATTTTCTATCGGGGTAAAAAAAAAAAAAAAAGATTTAAAAAAATCAGGCTTTTTATATCTCTTCTTACACAGATAGTACAGCTGCTTTCAGATAACCAGTCATTCCTACAGAAGGCTTTAGGTCAGTGCTTGCTCCAAATTGGCCTCAGGTTCAAGGGTGAAGCATGCAGTTGCCTTGTTTGATATTTCCATTAGCAACAGAACTTCCACACAATGGGAAGGTGTATGTGTCTATGTTTGTGTGCTCTAGTCTCTAGGTATAGTGGACGAGGGTGGAAACTTTCCTAGTGGATGGGAGAATGCACAGTGTGGGTGACCTTCTACTCTAATTATAAGACTGGCTGGATCTGAATCTGTATGAAGTAACTGGTTGGATTCAGTGATAAAATGTTCTCAGCAGAGAAACCTCAAACATCCTTAAATAGCTGTACCTTTGTCTCTGAATTAGTGGCTGGGTATAATCTGTGGCAAATACAAAGTTTGGAAAGAAGCTGCCATTTGAAGAATGTGGTAGCCTTGTGAGGGCAAGAACTACAACAATAAAAGCCAAAATAAACTTAGGGTACTATGTAGAGATACCTTTCTGATAATGTCGATACTTTATATCTGCTGACTTATTTAATCATCACAGTAACCCTACAAGGTTATTATAATTATAATATAATATATTATATAATATACAATGTATATTATCATATAATTATATTTTATATGTAACATATATTATTATAATTACAATATATTATATAATTATAATTGTAATAACATGAATATATTATATTATGTTATAAATATATATTATATATACAATATAATAATAATAATGATTATTATTATTACTATTTTATAGATAAGAAAATGGAGGCACAGAAAGATAAGTCAGTTGCCAAGGTAGAAGTAGCAAAACTTGGACTTGAAAATAGGCCACCTGTTTCTTTTATACTCTGTGTCTTTACCCTGTCTACCCTGCAGTCATGATTTTCTTGTTCCATAGTTGAATCCCTGAGTCTTGCACAGTACTTGGCACCTAGTAGATGGGTTGGGTAAATGCTAATGGTTGGATAAAAGCCATTTGAAAGATATGAATTTCCATACAGATGCCAAGTGGTATTGTTATTGCTGATGCTATTATCGTTAATAATAACAGTTACCATATACTGGGCTCTTTTTATGTGCCAGGTACTATGCTAGCACTTTGAAAACATTATTTAATTTCCTCCTCATAACAATTTCATTTGGCAAATGGGAACACTGAGGCACTGAACACATAATTATTTACACTTAGAAGTTCTGCTGGAAAATAACAGTGCCAGAACTTGACCAGAGGTCTAATTTTATTCCGGAGCTCATTGCCATCATGATCAGTGCTTATGAAAGCCTCTATTTATTTATTCTGTCAAATGATTCTCCTCTTGATATTTTCTCAGGATATATTAAAAAAAGTTACTATGATGATAAGCAAATGATAGCATTTGAGATACATTCAGTTGATAAATATTTGTTGGATGATATAAAAAATACTGTGCTCAATGGCCTAGGGCAGTGTTTTCCAACACTTTAGTCTTTGTACATCATCTTCATGATTTTTGCCGAATCTAAATTCCCTGTGAACTTTGACTTAACATTTTTCTACAGAAATTCATTTTTGAAAGCTATTATATGTTTATATTCCACATTAATGATATTTTGAGGGATTCTTTTTTTAAAAAAGATTTTATTTATTTATTTGAGAGAGAGAGCATGAGTGTGTGTGAGAGGGGGAGGGGCAGAGGAAGAGAAACAAGTAGACTCCCTGCTCAGCGGGGAGCCAGATGCTGGGCTCTATCCCAGGACACTGAGATCATGATCTGAGCTGAAATCAAGAGTCAGTGGCTTAAATGACTGAGCCACCCAGGTGCCCTTGAAGGATTCTTAATGTGTTTGTTTCTAGGACACATTAAGATAATATTGGTACTCATAGAAAATGCTTTCTATTTAGTATGTAGTAATGTTAATTATTTAGTAATATTTTCTCTTTAGAGAAAATGTACTACCATCTAAAGTCTCCTTTCACACTTCCTTTAGTTCACTCATCCCTCCATGGGAAACAGAGGACACAAAGATAAATAAAAATTTGCTCCATCTGCAAATCTATGAAGCAAACAATAGTCTGGGAGCAGGTAAATAAACCATGTGGGCTCTAATAGCTTCCATCCAACTGTCCCTCAAGGAGCTCATATTTCTTTGAGGGAAGCAAGCTATATGACACAGGGAATGGTCCAGATAGCAAGGAAGGAGCTCACAGGAGGCAGAAGACACGGGTTGGATAGTGGAGTTTCCTGCAGGATGGGCAGGGTTAGGGAGGAGTTGTGAAATGGTTACTTCCAAGTGCCCATAGGAGCCCAGTTTCCTGCTCAATAGTTCTTTAACTTCTAGGGGCAGGGCACCCTACCCCTTTAGTGTATGCAGCTCTTATCAAAATCACAAATCAGATCCCAATTCAGGTCTCAAGGGCAAAAGGGTCATATTTCAGGTCATCTCACCTTCATATTACACTGAAACTGACCTTTTCCATTTTCTTTTTTTTTACTCTTAAGTTTATAGCATATACCATCTGTTTTCAATTTTGTGAAGAGTAACAAAAAAAATCTAATCCAGTTTCTCAAGACACTTAATTTTTTAAGAAAAAATAGTCTTTTTAAATTTTTAATACTTTAGTACTTAACAAGTGGTATTTACTTACCAACATAATCTATGCAATTTTTCACCAAGATAATGCATCTGTTTTTCTTTCGTCCATTCTAACACTTACTGTCTTCTAGTGCTTGCTATTAAAGATTGAGAGGAGTTAAAGATGTAAGCCAAAGCAGGTAATTTCCTGAAGAGAAGAAATGTACCTTAAATGATTTCTCTTTGTTAGATCTTTTTATTCTCCTTTCATTTGGCTCTTTATGAAAAACAAAAAAGGGAAAAATGGGTGACAAATGTGTTTTGGATCCAGAGAGGTGACAGGAAACCTCTGAAAGCAGAATTTAAAAAAAAAAATTAATTTCCTTGAACCAGAGTTGGAGTTGGCCTTTTAACACTGTTGCACATTAATGTTGCTTCCCCTCCCACTGGGAAGCAAAGGCCCGAGTGGCAATCATTACTGCCAATAGCACAGTTACCCAATGGATTCCTGGAAGGGCTCACTTAAAAGATTCAGCCAGATCCTCTCCAGGGGCTTCCAGTTCCCATCATCCCAGGAATGAAATATTTAGTATCATCTTTCTGCACCTGAGGCTGCCATGGATTAAATTCTTGCTGCCTCCATTACTGGGGCAGCCAAGAGTTTGGGCTGTAGCGATTGGATGGGGAGTGCTTAATGGCTGCACTTGGCTGAGAAAAGGAGAAGAAAAGAATAGGCCAGAACCACAGTGACTAGTGTTGATCAGAGGCTGGAGAATAGACCTTCCAGAGATGCTGTGGCTCAAGAAGAAATGTGCCTGAATCCCGCCCCTCTTTTCTGCCCCACCTACCTGCCACTAAACAGTGTATTTCAAAATCACATTTCATATATATGTATAATCACCTGTGGTCACCCATTCAATACAAACAAGCCTGTACAAAGGGTGCTGGGTGATAAATCTTAATCTGGACACATTCACGTTGGTTTTCCTTCTCTTGTCTGTTCCAGAAATGTGTAAATTTCCCCCCAAATGGTGTCTTCAGTTCTCTGTTTTTCACTCTCTACACTCTCTTTGCATAAGCCTCCATCACCTATGAGCTATGGGAAGGAGTTCCAAATCCACTATTTTGGTGCAGTTGTCGTCTTAGTACATATTAACTGCTTAATGAAAGTTTATTTAATAGTTGAATGGATGAATGAATAGCATTTCCCCCAAGTTCTAGACTTAACTTTTTGACTGTTTGTAGAACATCTCTTCCTAAATGTCTGTGATACACTAAATAATGGCTCCCCCAACTATGTCCATGTCCCAGTCGTGGGAACCTGTGAACATTAACTTAGAGGATAAAAAGTTAAGGATTTTGAAATGGGGAAATTATCCAGAATGATCCCAGTGGACCTGTTAAAATTACAAGCCTGGTTACAAAAGGGATGTAGGAAGACAGAGAAGAACTATGTGATGATGGAAACAAAAAATGGAGTGATGTGACAAGGATCCAGGAAATGCTGGCAGCCCCTGGAATCTAGAAGAGGCAAGGAACGGATATTTCCCTGGAGCCTCTAGGAAGAACCGGCTCTGCAAACACCTTGATTTTTACTTCAGAAGACTACTTTGGAGTTCTGGTCCCCATAACTGAAAGAAATTAAATGGTATTCTTGAAAGCCACTAGGTTTATGGTAATATAGCAGTAACAAGAAACTATTACGATGTCTTATGATGATTTTAACTTAACAATCCCAAAGACAAACTTACCACTTCTCCAAATTCCACCTTTCAACCTTCCGTAATGGCTAGCTCATTCTCACAGTCTCTTGAACAAGGGAAATCTAAGTCTCCTTTGCTTTCCCTTTCAGTCATTCTAGACCTGGAATGTTTCTCAAATCTGTCCCCTTTATTTGTAACTGACAATATTCCCAATAGCTGGAACATACTGCCTGGCGTATAGTAACTTCTCATGAAATATTTGTTAAATGAATGTGAGTTGTGACTCCCCTTTCTTGATTCCTTTAAAATATTCTTTCCTTTGTATATAATTACCATTGTGAAATTTCTGAGGGTAGGGGCGGTGTCTTTTCCCAACACTCCATACAGTTCTGAAACATATGGTCACCCAAACATGGTGAACTAATAATTAGACTTAGTCCTTTTGACTGTTCGGCTATTGAATACTGTTAGTGGGTAGTGAAGAGCACCAGTTCAGGAGTTAGATGGAATTGGAGTTAGATGGTTTATATCCATGCTCTGTAACTATCTTGTTGTGTAATTCTTTCTGGCAAGATACTAACATTTTCAAACTGCAGTTTCTTCAACTATAAAATGGGGTAACGATTACACTTACCTTTTGGGTTATTCTAAGGAGTGCACTGGGGTTTGCCTCAGGGTAATAAATGGTCAATAAGTCTGAGTTCCTATCATTATTTCCCTGTAGACAAGGGAGGACCCACATTAAGCCTCTTAGTTAGCCAGTGGCTCAAGTGTGGGTTGGATATTCATGTGTGGGGGTACAACAGCATTAACAGAGAAGGAGGGCAAAGAACGGGGGTGGGGAAGGCAGGGAGGCATGCATTTTGCATTCAGTAATCGAGTACAATTTGGAAACACTTGCCTTGTGTAGCCCTCAGCTGCCTGTGAAATTCATCTGAATCTTGTTCCGTTGGCCTATGGGGTATTTTCAAATACAAATTAGGTTGGCCAGAATTCCTTTTCTGCACCAACTCTCCTGGGTGCAACTTAGAGGTTATTAAGATGCCTAATAAAAGAAGAGAGCACATTTAATAACATTACCATGAGCTCGACGGAGCTGAGCTATGCAGGCCCACGGTGCCCCAGAGCCTGCAGCCTCCTGCCATCGGTGCACTTGCTTAGAAGAGGCCCTATAATTATCCACATTTAAAAAGCACCATTAAATCCATTGAGGCAGTCATGTCCCATTTGCAGGGCCTTTCTGCCCACATTACCCGGGAGACTCAGGGCCTGGCTTCTTGAGGTGGGAGGAAGAGAGAGAATAGATGAAAGTTCTTGGGCTAACGTGACGGCTGGTTAAATTCACAAAATGGCAGATCTGCTAAGCACCATTGTCATCCCTGTAGGAGTGTTTCCTCCCTTTCTGTATTTATTTACCAGACCTTTATTGAGCATTGGCCAAGTTTTAGCACTGTACTACTGCTTCTCCAGCAGGATCCCATTTAAGCCTTATAACAACTCATTCAGTAGATCAGTGGTCTCAACAAGCAGTGATTTCACCCCAGTGGACATTTGGCCACATCTGGAGACATTTGTGGTTGTCACAGCTGGGGTGAGGGGTGCTACTGGCAACTAGTGGGCAGAGACCAAGGAAGCTGCTCAACTCCCTGCAGTACAGCAAGCAGATCCCGACAACAGTGGTAGATGCTACTTCTTTCCTCATTTACAAATGAGGAAACTGAGGCCCAGAGAGATTATGAGAGTGTCTGATGTCACACGGCTGGTAAGTGATGGAGCTGGCAGAGCATGAGCGCTCATCACCATGCTAGATGGCTTCCTGGTATCTCCCTCTGCACCTATCCTTTGCTGGTGAGCTTCCTCTCTGCCCTCCCAACAACCAATTACAATTATGCTTATTGGGAATGATATGATGTTTGCTATGGTGGGATTTATTTCCTATAAAGAAGATTCCTTTGAGCACATTTAAAATCATTGTACAGCTTGAATGTATTAGTGGCCTATGCAAGAGTGGAGTCTACACTTAGCTTTAATCTACATGAAATGTGGATATATTACTCTTTTTCAAACACCTAATATCTATGTGTGGTTTCGGAGATATTCCACTCCAAATAAAGAGCTTCTAGTGGTTTCAGAGGTAGTGATCTATGCGGGGAGCATTTGTTGGCCTGGAGCAGAGAAGACGCAGTGCACTAGAAATGACACTGATCTGAAACCAGGCCCTCTGCTCTGTTTGGCCCCTGGGCCTTTGCACAGCCATTGCCTCTGTTAGAACACTCTTCCTTCTTTTCTGGCTCATTTGTTTTCTTTCTTCAGGTCTCACTTCAACAATCGTCTCTTGGGAAGCTTTCCCTAGATCTTGGCTAAGCATCTTCCTGTGTGCTTCCTGAGCTCTAAGTCTTAGATCAACTCTCTCCATAAGGAATATAATGAGCTGCATATGTAGTCTAAGGTTTTCATGGTAGCCACGTTAAAAATATTGAACAAGGGACAGATGAAATTAATTTTAATAATCTATTTTATTTAACTCAATATATCTACAGCATTAACATTTTAATATGTAATCAATACATAAGTTATTAATGAGATATTTTACATTTTTCTAACTAAATCTTTGAAATCTGGGGTGTATTTTATACTTATAGCTCCACTCAATTTAGATGCTAAATTTTCAGTGGTTAAAGTGAAATAGAGTCCTGCCAAAATAACAAAGCTGCATTTAATAGAAAAATATTTCACACTGCTTTAGTTTTTAAATTTAAATTTATTAAAATGAAATTAAATTAAGAAATTCAGTTCCTCGGTTTCAGAAGCCACATTTTAAGTGTTCAATAGCCACATGTTCTAGATTACTACAAGTTCCAGTTAGCTGAAATTGCCTGTTGATTTGTCTTTTCCTCCCACCAGATCATAACCTTTTTGAGATCAAGGATTAGGTCTTGTTCACTGTATTTGCCAGTGCCTGGCACAGATTTTGGTACATAGCAGGCACTCAATAAATGCCTGTTAAATGGCTTGAGATAATACATCTAATCATGATTTTGTCCTTGACTTACTGTGTAATCTTTATAATTCAAGTTCTTCTCTAATAAAATGGGAGTTTGGGAGGCTTTTGAAAGTCTGTTGCACTGGGTGGTAACAAATATCATGGGATGAAAGGGATTTGTGGTCAAACAAGTGTGAAAAACATGGGGTTCAGTAAAAGGAGCAGGTTTCTTTACTGTAGGTCTTCTCAAGGCCTTGAAGGTTTCAGAACACTGTGACTTGACAGGATTAAACTTTTAATTTAATTTTAATAAATCAAAAACTTTAAATTAAAGAGGATGTCTTGGAGTGCCTGGGTGGCTCAGTCAGTGAAGCGTCTGCCTTCGGCTCAGGTCCTGATCCCAGCCCCATATTGGGTTCCCTGCTCAATGGGGAACATGCTTTTCCCTCTTCCTCTGCCTGCTGCTCTCTCTCTCTGTCAAATAAATAAATAAAAGTCTTAAAAAAAAATTAAAGATGATGTCCTATTTTCCCAACATGTATGACCATGGAACTTTTCTTCTCAGAGCATTTGCAGGACTGGCTCTCCCTGGAACACAGTCTAGGGATCCCTGGGTTGCCATAAGGCTCTTCAGCTTTATGTTCCTCCAGATTTAGTCTGTGTTTAAGGTCATGGTCTCAAGGGCTTGCGACAATGTGCACTGATTTCTTTTCAGTTTTATTAAATCTATCTTTCTCTTGACAAGACAAAAGTGGGGGTGTAGAGTAACATCTCACTCTTTGCCATCAAGTGACGCAGAATCAATGCCTTACCTTACTCAAGATGGTTTCCAGATTAGAAAGTAGGAGTTCTTAAAATATTGCTCATTGTCAGAGAGGCAGTGAAAACAATCTTCATTTATTTATTTCCTCTTCCCATCCCACCTGAAAAGGTACACAATGAAAATATGTTACTTGCCCTTTTCTTAATGGCTGACATAGTGTTTGCAGTGAAAAGGCAATGTTTGGTTCCCATTAGAAATGAATTTCAGGGCGCCTGGGTGGTCCAGTCGGTTAAGCATCAGCCTTTGGCTCGGGTCATGATCCCAGGGTTCTGGGATCGAGTCCCACATTGGGCTCCCTTTTCCTACTCCCTCTGTTATCTCTCCGTCCCCCACTTGTCTCGCTCTTTCTCTCTGTTAAATAAATAAAATTTTTTAAAAAAGGAATGAATTATTACATGGAACTCTATGAATTTACCAATATTCAACCACTTTTGACCTACAAAACATGACAATTTCATATGATTCAACATGCTAATTATAATAAGTCCCTCTACTTATGACAGTTATTGGGAAGCTAAGGTAGAACTGTGTTTATGAAGAAATATAGTTTAGAAATACATAGCAAAGTATTTTTTATATGGGAAATCACTATATTTAAACCTTCTCAAGAGCAAGTGTTAAGAATTGTGTGTAAAGTAACAGATCAAGTCACGTACACATCATGGATTCAGACTGTAGTCCCACAAAATAAACCTTTATATATCGTAGAGTCATTACCGAATTACCACCCAGTCCTGTTATGCTAAGAAAGCCTAAATTTCTCATCCCTTTTCCACAGGTCTAATATTTATCCTCTAAGGCTTTGTTGAGCTCCCAGCACCCCACAGCTATATTTTCCTGTCCAAACCTGTACTTAGTTTTCTTAGGGGTTTTTGTTTGGTACATTCAGTCAACTGTCTTCAACACCGTGAACAATGTTGCTCCCATCAGGTCAGTTAATAACCACTCAGAATCTTTAACTTATTCACAGTGGCCTGTCTTCTTATTCTGAAAATTTGTACTCAACGTGCCAACTGCTAGGACCTGACTCTTGGACCAACAAGCCATGAGGAGGCCCAGCAAGAGCAGAAAGGACACTTGCTTTGGTGCCCAGCAAACTTGTTTTCAATACTAGCCCTGCACTTGACCAGTGGTAAATTTTATTCACAGTGTTGAATTTTCTTAACTCCCTGTTTACCAGCTTATTATGAAGGATTTTATAAAGTATGTGGATGAACAGCCCAATGAAGAGATACATAGGATGAGGTCTTCAATAGTCCCTAGAGGAGATTTTTGTCACTATGGAACTGGGGTGTACCCCCCTCTTGGAATGTGGATGTGTTCACCAGCCTGGAAGCTCTCACAGCAAAGTTTTAAATGTGTGTATATATGACACTGCAGTTCTTTTCTTTTCTTTTTTAAAATTTATTTATTTTTGTGAGAGAGAGAGAAAAAAGAGAGCGAGCGAGCACACAAGCAGGGGGTAGGGAGCAGGATAGAAGGGCAGAGGGAGAAGAAGACTCCCTGCCAAGCAGAGAATGCAGGACTTGATACCAGGACCCCAGAACCCCAGAATTATGACCTGAGCCAAAGGTAGGTGCTTAACAGGCTGAGCCACCCAGGGCACCCATGGCACTGTAATCTATATCCAGGAATTTATCCTAAGACCTTAAAGGATAAAAACAAGGATGTACATATATACAGGGAGGTTTGTTGCAGTGTTATTTTTTTCCATTTTATTTTATTCAGTGTTCCAGCATTCATTGTTTATGCACCACACCCAGTGCTCCATGCAATACATGCCCTCCTTAATACCTACCACCAGGCTCACCCAACCCACCACCCCTCTCCCCTCCAAAACCCTCAGTTTGTTTCTCAGAGTCCACAGTCTCTCATGGTGCGTCTCCCCCTCTAGTGCTATTTATAATAGCAAAAATTGGAAGCCACTTGAACTTCCAATTGGTTAATAATCATAAATCTACACAGTAGAATATAAGGATGGTATTAGAATGATGATATGTATCTTCATTTGTTGGCATAGAATGATGTCTGTGGCATATTTTTAAGGTAAAAAGGGTAGATTTCAATTTTAGCATTTGTAGTATGATCTCATTAAAATAAATATTTATTTGTGAATGTATGTGTATAGGTACAGAAATATATCTAAAAGGATTTATGTAAACATACTAATAGAAATTCTATCTAAATGGTAAGTGTAAAAGAGATTACTTTCCATATGGGATAATACTTAAATTGCCCTTCATATGTAATGCCCTGACATTCCTATTGTAGGAATTTCAAGGCTCTTGGCCTAGATAAATAGGGTGGGTGAAAGATGGAGACAAGTTTGTTTGTTTTAACTCTGTGGATTTTTGACTGAATATCTCTGTGAGTTTAACTTAGGGAAGAAAACTCTAGGTTGGCCTTATAATTTTGGAAGGGATTCAGTGCTACTCTTAATATATATTAATACCTTATATGAATAATATCTTGCTTTCTACTAGCTTTTTGGAATGCTGGCACACACATTGCAGCACTTCGATTTACTAAATACTTGTAGGTAGTTGTGCATACATCTCTATTTTTACACTTTCTTTACAAGGTAGGAAAACTCCCCATATTGCTGATAAGAAGACTAAGCCTCAGGGATGACAAGTAACACAAGATCCCACTGCTAGTGAGGGCTAGGTTAGTGTTTTTTCCATTGTATCATGCTTTTATTTTGTATTATTTTGCCCTAAATCACCCTCCATCTGATTCCTCCAACATACTATGGGAGCCTGACCTTCCTCCAGAGTTTTCAACCAGGTGTGGAGAAGCACCATGAAGATAGTATTGCAATGAAACACACATCTGTGGTGTCAGATTTCATGAAACTGAAGCCTCCTCTACCGCTTACTGGCTATGTAACCCTGGGAAAATTACTGAACTTTTTCACTCCTTCATTTTTTCTTCTGTAAAATGGGATATTGATAGTTATACCTACATTGTAGGCTTGTGAGAGGACCAATGGAAATAATTCAGGTGTTCTAGTTCATAGTAAATGGTGGTAGAAAATTGTTAGTCACTGTCACTAACCTCCTTCTTTCTTTTCTTTTTTTTTTTTAATTATCATCCTTATAAAAACCTCACATGGGCCAAGAAATAGAGACAGAGGTTCTATGCCTTGTCTAAGGTCTTGCAAGGTTGATAAAAGATGGAGTAGCTCTTTTTCGGTCTTCCCATTCCGCAGAGGGCACACATGGGTTGTTCTGAGTAGAGTGTAGAAGTTGTAATGGGGGCTCAGGGTAGGAGGGTGTTTCTTCTGGTAAGACATGCAGTAGGTGAATGGAATGAAACAGCAACTAATCCAACCCAGCCCCAAACCACAAATGTCAACAGATATTTTATGGCAGAGAAGGTGCCAACGAACATGTCACATGCTCTTTTGAAAATAAATGAAGCCACATAGGGACTCTAAAGTAAAAAATAAGAACTGGGCTGTTTATGGATCTCCTCTGGCTCCAGTTTATGGTGTTTCAAATTCCACAGCAGGAAGAAGCACTGTAGGAGGAGCCGCACCGTATGATTGAGAGGTCACCCGGCTCTCTGTTATCTAATTGCATCGCACGGGGCAAGTCACTCAGGGCTTCTGCAGCTGCCTCATCACCAGCGGGGTAAATAAACTGTTCGTGGGTTTGTTAGGAAGATAATTCCAGTATTGAGGTCTTGATTTGGTTGCTCTAAACTGAAGTTCAGGTAAAATACAGTGGTCTCTTCCCCAGAGGGTTTGACACCTGCTTCCCTTTGGAAGCCATTTCGAAGGTGCTTCATGGAATTAGACAGTGAAGTATCTCAGAGATTATCTTGTGATTCTACTTCACTGATTTTTAATTTTTTTTTTGTCAGTGGTAGATCCTTTTACACAGAGGAAATTTAATGTAGAACCTCAACATATAAAACACAAAAGGAGAGTTGCCCTAGTTGAAGCAAAAGGGCCACCCTTGTCTACTTTGCTTGCACCAGAGCCCATCTCTGTGGATCATCTCCAGAACCAGGGATCCTGGAGAGCATAATTTGAAAATGTGCTCTTAAACCTTGATAGGTGCAGAATCACTACTGATTACAAAGCAGATGCCGGGGTTCCACCCCAAAATGAAGGAATCAGAATCTAAACTTTCAACAAGGTACTCACATTCTCTAAAGATCAAGAATCATTGTGCTTTGATTTTATAGGCGTGGAAACTGACATCCAAATCAGGGAGGTTATTTGTAGTCACACAACTAGCGATGATGGGTCCATGCCTAACAGCCAGGGCCCCTGGCAGCTCACATAGATTCCTTAGTTGCAAGCAATAGGAACTCTGGCGAACATAAGCAGAAGAACTCATTGGAAAGCTATTTTATGTTTCAGAAAGTGGAAGAGAAAGCACAAGACCCAGGAGTCAGTAATGTTACACTGAAGCAGGAATTAAAAGAGTCCCTTCAGGACACCACTACCCAAAACAGTCAGTTAGCACCAGTGTTGGTCCTTGGGGCACTTTATCAGTAGTCAAAATCTTGGGGAAGAATGTCTGATTGGCACAGCTTAGACAAGGAGGTCCCCTTGGCTGATCACAGCGAACCTTGACCGACAGGTCCAGGAAGACCTTATTCCCTTATTCACTGGGTGTGATAGATCTTAGTGAGGTGATGCTACCATAGAAAGTGAAATGCAGGTTAGGAGGCAAAAAACAACATCATGCCCTTGCCTTCAGCCATCTTTCCCACCACACTGTGCTGTCTCCTCTGCCAGTGGCTGGAGGAGGGCAATGCTTCACACACACACACACACACACGCACACGCACACGCACACGCACACTCCAATTGAAATGAAGGAGTTAAGGTAAATTCTGTGGCTTAACTATCAGCCAAATGACATTTTAACAGCTTTTTTAGCATAGCCTGACTGGACTGAGACCTTCCCTGCAAAATGCCTTAATCCCTGGCCTCTAAATAGAGAGTTATTTTCAATTTCTTCAGTTCCTAATGTTTTAAATGGAACTACTGTTCCCCTTAGAGCACCCGTGGCTGGCTGAAGACCTTTATTGATATATATATAAATTACCCCAATCCCCTCTGCTGCCTACAGATCCAATCATATTGAACTAATGCGCATATAAATAAAAACCTGGAAGTGTGGTTTATGGCAATAAGTAGTGCAGCCGAAGTTTATACCATTCTGCAAAGACACCTTGATACATTGCTGATAATCTTCATAATGTGTTTAAAGAGGCAGTGTGTCCACTCAAGCTGGAGCACCCTGGGAACTGAATGGGAAATCTGATTCCCGAGCTTCTGATTGACCAAGAGAAGAATCTGTCCTGCCAGGAGGAGGCTTACCCCAGGCAATAAGCGGCCCAGAGGCAGGAAATCCTTTCCCAAAGTCTCCATAAAGAGATGGGCTGGCCTACAAAATGTACAGGGGTTGGACTATGAGTTCTCCCGCCATCTTTTTGCAGCCTGTGTTCCATGATTAACCCTGATAGCCTGGCTCCAGAGAAGCTGCACCTAGGCTGGGAGCATTTTGCAGAGCAGAAGTCTTTTACACCATGAAGATATTTCAGGGGACACCCTGGAGTGATGTGTTCATTCCTGGAGGGCCATGTACCCTCCCTTAGTGATGTATCCTCCCTTACCTGTCTTCAGTCTATTCTGTGCACTGCAGCGAGAGCTAGCTTTCTTTCTTTCTTTCTTTCTTTCTTTCTTTCTTTCTTTCTTTCTTCCTTTCTTCCTTCCTTCCTTCCTTCCTTCTTCCTTCCTTTCTTCCTTTCTTTCTTTTTAAAGATTTTATTTATTTGACAGAGAGAGATCACAAGTAGGCAGAGAGGCAGACAGAGAGAGAGAGGAGGAAGCAGCCTCCCTGCTGAGCAGAGAGCCTGATGCGGGGCTTGATCCCAGGACCCTGGGATCAGGACCTGAGCCGAAGGCAGAGGCTTTAACCCACTGAGCCACCCAGGCACCCCCAGAACTATCTTTCTTGAAGATAAATCTGATTTTGGCTGCTCTGCACACTTTCAATGACTTAACTAGCCTTGTGAGCCTTTCAGGCTTTGAGCCATGCCCACCCCTCAGCCTCATCAAGTTCTGCACTCCCTAGTCTGCCTACTCCAACCACTGTGCTCTTTTCTTCTTTTACTTTGTTGTGAATGTTCTTGTCTCTGCCTGGACTGCACAGTTCATATAACACAGGACCAGATCCCTACCTGTTGTGCACATCTTCTATTCCACTGAGGAAGTTCCCCTATCTCTTTGCCTTTCCTCCCCATTATCCCATGAGTCCAAAGTGTGCTTCCTGGCTGTTCTGAGTCCCATCTGCCTGTGCTCATAGTCTTCTTATTCATGCACATTTCCCTTACCCTTCCACCTGGAAATAATCTCTCTCATGTCTCTCATAATGAACTTATTACTTTTAACTTAATATCATATTGATTTATGTGTGTGCATTAATTTCCCTTCTTGTCTGGATATGCCTGGGACTAGTTCATCTTTGAATTCTCTTGAGCTCCTACAGTGCCTTCCTATAATAGGGTCTCAGTAAGTGTTTGTTGGTTGTAAGAATGAAAGAATGAATGTATAAATGCATGGCTATTGGCCTTAGCAGGAGATGCCAGACCTGCCCAAAGTGGGAACTTTGGGCAGTGGGTATGAAAAACATGAATCTGTCTGTGTGCCTGGGAGCCTGGGGAAAGGGGGCATGTAGCATGGGGGTGTAGGGAGGGGAATGGAGAGTAGAGGTAGATAGGGGAGAGTGGGAAGAGGGATTGGTTTTGTTTTTGAGCTTTTTGCTTAGGGCAAGCCCTGAAGCTAAGCCCAAAGAGGAAACAGAGGCAAAATAAAGAAAACACATCATTCTTGCTCTTTGTTATAAGAAGTGGCTGTGTGTGCCCCAAGGATTGGGCCCAATAATCCTTTCGGTGTTTGGGTAAAAAATATTAGAATTTGTATTTATATGGATTTCTCTTTAAGAATTTCCTATTTTTGTATGTTTTAATATGTCTCTATTGCATTAGTGTTGTGATATATGTATGGGATATGTGATATGAAAATAAATACATGCATATATAGACTAATGGAGTATGCAATCAAAGTTTACAGACTGCTGGGGGCCCTGAGTGGCTCAGTTGGTTAAGTGTCCAACTCTAGATCTCAGCTCTGGTCTTGATCTCAGGGTTGTGAGTTCAAGCCCCACATTAGGTTCCACACCGAGCTTTGAGCCTACTTAAAACACAACACAACAAAACAAAAAACGTTAACACGGTGTTACTTTAGAGATTCAATCCCTGTGCTGAACTAGAGGCTGCCAATAACCATCTAACCTTGAACTGATATTAACAGTTTCATCTACTATCCAGGAAAATAAAATATAAGGAAGTTCCTTTAGTTTACCTATCTGTATGCTATTTTAAGATCTCATTCGAAGTTCAGTGTAATGTAATAAAGTACACTGGCCTTGGGATTGTTCAGCTTTTGTTTCTAATTCTGGCTCTGCCACATACTAGCAGTGTAAACTTGGGCAAATCAGCCTCTCTGGGTCTCAGTTTCCTCATTTGTAAAATGGGGTTGATATCAGTCCTTATTTCAAAAATGAGATAATTCTTGGGAAATGTTTAGTAAAATGCAGGACACATACATCATAGCTGCAGAAGGACCTGGTCCAGGCATGTCAATCAGCTGGTGACCACTTCTTCTTGTGCCCATAGCAGACATCACTAATTGATCTCAGCCTTTTTCCTTCTGGACTTAGACTAGACCTCCAGGATTAGGTCACATAATGATTTTTTTTTT
>RCUC01109222.1:0-15015 GCA_003697995.1 Taxidea taxus jeffersonii
GGAGTCATGAACTTTCATGGCTGAGGCTGGCACAAACCTTGGCATGATTGTCTCCTGACATCGTGTGCTCTGGATGCATCAATTGCCTAGACTGCATCAAAAACAATTATTTATTCTTTTCTCAGATGATATGGCTATTTTTCAGTTTCAGGAAGAACAAAACTTTGTGAAAAATAGTAATGAAAAAGTAGTAAAAAAAAAATATCTGGACACTAATGGCCCATTTTGCGTTGACATATTTGCCACCATTTGCTCCAATGAATCACTTTTTATTTTGAATTTATAGATTTTCAATTATACTTCTAAACTCTGATACAATTTCACTTTCTTGGTTTACATATTTATTCAGGTATTTTTTGAGTTCCTACCTAATGTGTCATTATGCTAGGCAATTGAATGTGTATTGGTGAATAAAACAGAAAATGTGACTGCCCTTTTGGCGTTAAGTGAGAGAGAAAAAGCCACTTAATATGTATATAACTAAATGAATAAGTACTTATCATTGCAGTAAGGACAAAAAAACAAACAAATAAGATGCAGGAATGCCTATAATTATTGGCTCATGTTGGAGAACACAGTCAAGGATCATGTCCAAGACCTTTGACGATGCATGTGGTTGAGGAGAATTACTGCCAGAAGTCCTAAGACATTTGAGAAAGTAAATTATATAACATCTTTTCTTTCAATATTAAAGATGAAACTGAAATGATTCATGCATGCCTTAAAAATAAGAATACTTTTTTTCAAGTATGTAGAATAAAAACAAAACACATTTGGCCATACCACAAATATGCTACTAATAAAGTTATTTCTTTCTTTCTAGTTTTGTCTCATGCCACACTTTAGTAAAATTCATATTATTCCTTGACTACTCTTCCTCTCCTCTTGTCTTTTTTCTTTCTCTTCCTTCTCCTACTCTTCCTTTTTATTCTTACATATTTAGGATTGATATAATTTTAACTTCTTCTCATTTGAAGCTACTCTTAGAGGGGAGCCTGGGTGGCTCAGTTGTTGAGTTTCAGCTCAGGATTTTCCTTTTGGGTCCTGGGATCATGCCCAGAGTTGGACTCTGTGCTCAGCAGGCAGTCTGCTTGAAGATTCTCTACCTCTGCCCAATATCACCCCACACATACTCTCTCCCTCTAATAAAAATTATTTAAAAAGAGGAGAAAAATAAGAAAAACCTGAAAAAATAAATAAAAGCCCAAAATAAAAATAGAAAGTATGCTACTTAGTGTTTTCCCTAAGCTCTGAACCTTTGCAGCCCTCTATTATCTAAACTTGAGAGGAGTGAGTTGTTTGTGATCATCTTCTAAGGAAGGGATCTCTTGCCCTGAACCTCAAGTGTACTTCAACTGGTGTAAAAGCACCTTTCCTAAGCAGCATAAACAGACATCCTTGTAAGCAGCTCTGGATTCCAATATGCAATGCTGTTTTACTCCCTGAAGGCTTGCAGCACCAATGGGTGAGATGAACATCCCTGCACTAGGCTTTCTACAGGAGCTGAAAATTTGCACCCCAGCTCTTCATTGATCTCTCACAGAAAAAAACAATCCACCAGTCGTAACTCCCTGGATTCTGTAAGAATTCTGTGCTCACCCTGCCAGTGAAAAGGCATTTATGTCTCCAGCACGTGACTGAGTTCTAACTTCATTTTTTTTAAAGATTTTATTTATTTACGAGAGAGAGAGAGAGAAAGAGAGAGAGAGAATATGAGATGGAGGTGGGAGAGAGGAGCAGACTCCCCATGGAGCTGGGAGCCTGATGTAAGGCTGAAGGCATTTACTTAAACTCCTGAACCACCCAGGTGGCCCCAGTTCCAATTTCTGTGGATTCCTGTGGCACAGACCCACAGAATACTTCCTCAGTGTCTGAAGTCTTGCCATGTTTGTTTTTTTTTTCTTCTTCTGAACCCCTCTCAGGAAAGTGAATGCCCTACAATGCTGTGATTCAGAGTATAGAGCTACATAGAGCAGAAAGTCAGGACCTATCTTTGTGGTTTTCAACCATTTTCCCCTAAATGATGTATGGGAACTCTGAAGCATCTGGGCCCCACCTGTTCTTGTGACCCTAGATTTCTAGAGATCATGCTTTCATACCTGGGATTCCACCCCACTTCACCACTTGAACACTTTTAAGCCATAAATGTCCCCCATAGTAGTCGACTCCTAACTGTTTCAATCAAGCACTTCATTGTCACTAAAATCTTTGCAGTAAGCTCCTTCAGGTAGATGCCTCCCCTCTGCTGTAGCCACAGTCATATCACCTGCACAACTTACTCCCACCCATGCCACTCAAGCTCTGAAGCTGCTGCTGAAGGCACCACAGTGAGAGCTAGAGGTTGCTCTTGAGGTGGTTCAGGATCTTCTTCTGGGGCAGGTTCTGTAAGTCCAAGAAGAGAATAGACTCATCACCATGATTGACTTTTCATGTCCCTCCTAAATAAAGAAAAAATTTCTCACCACTCAATGTTCTCAGAGTCCATGAAGCAATCCCTGGAAAGTTTCCTCTGATGGCAGGTCATGGGCACAGGGATCAGAGAATATTCATTACTCCTGGACTACCAGTTGATGGAGACTTGCTCTGTGTGGCCTAAGCAGTTTCGTCCACCAGTCTATATCAGCCACACCCTGTCCTCCTCACCTCAGCATCTCTCCTCCCTCTGCCTCTCCCCTCCTGCTTGTGCTCTTTACCCTCTAATAAAGAAATAAAATCCTGAAAAAATAAAAGATTGAGCATAAAAGTGTACACCTAGGTCTTTAAGACCTGACTGGAAACACCCTCCTTTGTGTATTTCTTTACCATCTTTCCTCTTGTGCTGATGGCGTCAGATGTACATGACAACCCAGGGTGTGAAAAGGCCCATGGTGGAGGGACCCTGCATTCCTGAAAGACCACATAAAGGATTTTAGTCTCCTAATCTTAAGAACCCCCCAGTATGGTCATGGGGGGAAATCTGTGGTGACATGCTACCAAAATTTTGGGAGTTACTTTGTAATTTAGCATCATGTAATATACCTATATGTTGAAATCACCAAGTTAAATTCAATAGTTATCAGCCAAAAACCTTTAAAAATGACCAAAGAGGCACTTGGCTTCCTCAGTCAGTAGGATACTTGATCTCTGGGTTTATGAGTTTGAGCCCCACATCAGGCATAGTTTACTTATAATACAAAAACAACCAAAAAAAAAAAAAGACTTATGCATGAGCAAAATCAATGAGGTTCAAACAATGGAGCTGGTCAGTTTTGGGATGGATGCTGTCCACTCATTCAGCCACTGGGCACTGCACACTCAGGTGGTGCCAATGCTTATCAGCCAACCACGTTCTCCGTCTATGAGCTCAGGGTCTAGAGGAGAAGATGGACAAAGAAGAAACAAAAATGAGAATGAAAAGAGCAATTGCTCCATAGGAAAATAGCAAGGGACTGCAACTAATTCCTGAGCTCCATCAGGTGAGGGGTATGACAAGGTTATCCTGAGATGTAATTGAGAATTCCTGTGGCAGGAAAAGAAAGAGACAGCCCTGCACAAATCTGAGTGCATTCAGCCTGGCAGAGGACACCATGGAGCAGAGCATTGGAGGCAGAATTTGATGTTCCAAGACTGGAACATCAGATTAGATTAGAAAGGAGGCCAGTGTGGCCAGAGGAAGCTGAGGAAGAGAGCAGAGAGGGCGGGTAGGAGGGCCAGGGCCTGGGGCAGTTCAACAGTATCAGTGTTCTTCTCCCCATGCTGTGTGACCACATTTCCACACACTCAGTGGCTGAATCCACAAACACTGTCTCCCGATCTCAGGGGATCAGGAATCCAGCAGTACTTAGCTGGGGGCTCCTTCCAGAGTCTCTCTTTAGGTCGGGGCTGTTGACAACACCAAGGGAGGACCTGCTTCACTGAGAACCTGAGCTCACTTAGAGGCATTGGCCAGATACAGCCCATCTCAAAAACCTAAGTTCTTCTGCCTTTTGTTGACCCACAGTGCTAGGCCACATGCATATGTTTGTGCCATGTTTCAACCTAAGGGCTTGTACTCCAGTATGAGGATCTGATAGAGAACATGGGTCAGAGTCAACATCGGGATGGGCATTGAGCTTTTAGAAGAAAATCTCAGCAGGGACTTTGGGTCATTTTGCCATGTTCTGTGGAATGGAAGTGAATCAGTAAATCCAGACCACACTCAGGGGAGGGGAGGGGCTTACACAAGGATGTATGCAGAGGATTTGGGGAACAAATGGTACCCCTGAGGGGAGAAGGTGATCATCCCAGCACAGTCCGTGCCTTGCCCAAAAGCAGAATTGTAGGAAGGCTTAGCATGCATGAATCCAGATTTTTTAGTATCTTCAAAGGTGGGGTCCTGGTGCTCCTAGCCATTCACTGGGGGCTCTGGAAAAGGTTGGCTAGAAGGAAGTGGCTATAGGCATGGCAATGATATCATGCTGAGGATAATCACTGATATCCTGGAAAGGAGGCATCTCCCCATGTTCTTGTCTGAGGAGGACCCCAGGTTATGGCAACCCACTGAATGGACCCCTATCTATATCACACCATTGTACAGGAGTAATTGCTTACATCCCAGGACAGGAAGTCCTGGGATCAGGGTGCATTCTGACCATCAAGGGCTAAGGTTCCAATCCCTTCTTTATGGTTTACATTGAAAATTAGAAGTCTAAGATCTTGTGAAGCTATTACCCACCCATTGTAGGTGGGGCTGTCATCTTCTGGGACTCCAAATGTGAACACTGATGAACACATGTTTACACTGAAAGGTCCATAATCAAAGGAGTGAGACTGATACAAAGCAAAGGTCAAGCAAAGCTTTATTTTGCACCAAGCATCGAGAATCAAACCGACCAGTCAGGGCCGTCTCTTACAAAGAGGCGACCCCTCTTAGCCTCACAGACTAACTTTTATAGAGGAAAAGCTGTGTGGTTGAGCCTGGCTACACACAGGTGGCCAATGAGATTGCAACACAGCGAAAACTGCACAGTCATGCTGAGTCACACATGGGTGGCCAATGAGATTTCAATTTACCCTAGTAGATATATGCGCACCCCCTGATTGGATGTCTCCACCTGGCTTGACACGCCCTTGTATCTGGGCTTTGCTACCTGGGATTGGTTTCCCGGACTTGTTTTTTAGTTTGACGTTTCAGCCAGTTCTATATTCTCCTGTTGTAAGGGGTTATATTGAACATGTAAGACTAACATTTTTATCGCTCTAATTTTCTTTTGTACAAATGACATTAGGGCATTTATAATCCGGGGGCCAAAAAGTAACATTAGTGCACAGTTGGCTGATGAGTTAGCCATTCACTGCTTTGTATAACCTTTTCCTTTTTTTTTTTTTTTTAATTCCATTCGTCTAATTTCCCACCTATACCCTTTTGTCTTATGAGGTGACTCAGAAGCTGAGTCACAAACAGGTGACAATAGGAGCAACAATGAACTCATAGTCTTTTGAGTCTTAGCTTTAGACCACGGTCATCGGTGTCCATCGACTGTTGCTTCCATCTCTGGGGCTCGTCCTCATTCTCAGCTCGTTTGACATGAGCCACATGAATCCAGGCCCTGATGCCTTCTACTTTTATTGCTGTGGGGTGGTCAGGATGACAGTAAATGGTCCCTTCCAGCGAGGCTCCAAGTTTCCCACTTGATGGCGACGTATCCAAACCAAGTCCCCGGGTTGGTAAGGATGTGGCTCGACCTCCGTCTCCTTCTCGGTGTGGGCAGTTTGGATCCCCACATGGGCCCTTTTTAAGACAGACTGTAATGCCTGCAGTGACTGGAGTACAGACTGATCAGTCATTTCTGCTAGGGCAACCTCTTGTAGCTGAGGGCAGAAAGGGGGGTTGACTCCTGAACATTATTTCAAATGGGGTCACCTTGTTTAAGTAGGGTGTACACTGTGCCTTGAGGAGGGCGGAAGGAAGGAGATGTACCCATCCACTGCCAGTCTCCAGAATTAGCTTTGTCAAGGTCTCTTTAAGAGCCTGGTTCATTCTCTCTACTTGCCCGGAACTCTGGGGCCGGTAGGCACAATGTAGTTTCAATTAGTGCCCATGGCCGCCCTGGCTAATGCCTGTGAGACTGAACTCACAAACGCAGGGCCGTTGTCTGACCTGATCGCGAGAGGCAGCCCAAACCTAGGAATTATTTCTTCTAATAGCTTTTTGGCTACCACTCCTGCCATCTCATGTTTGGTGGAAAAAGGCTCTACCCAGACTGAAAAGGTATCTACAAAAACTAACATATACTTGTGTCCATATTTTCCCGGTTTCATCTCTGTAAAATCCATTTCCCAATAAATTTCTTGTTCCTTACCTCTTTCTCTTTTCCCTCTTCCCATTCTAGTTCCTCCCGCATTAACTGCCTGACATTGAACACATCTATCAACTACATCCTGAACCATACACCCTAATTTAGAAAACTGGAACTGCTTATCTATAAGCTCCTTGAGTTTGTGTGTCCCCAAATGAGTGCCCTGATGTATTTGACTTACTAATTTCTTACCTAGTAGCTCTCGTCCCCTGCAAAGATGACTTGTAGTCCTCAGCGGCTATTAGCAAGTCATCAATATACTGTAACAGAGTGACTCCCGGGTTGGAGGTTCTGTACTCACACAAATCCTCGTGTAGGGCCTCTTTGAAGATGGTGGATGAATTCTTGAATCCCTGGCTAAGTCTTGTCCAGGTGAGCTGGCCTTGGAATCCTTCCTGTGGGTCAGACCACTCAAAAGCAAAGAGGGGTTGAGACTCCCTTGCTAAAGATATGCAGAAAAATGCATCTTTGAGATCTAAGACAGTATAGGCAGTTCTTTTGGGACCCAGGAGGGAGAAGATGGTATAGGGGTTAGGCCCCATTGGGTGGATATCTTCAACCCATTTATTAACTTCCCGTAAGTCCTGAGTGGGCTGGTACTCCCCAGTCTTGGCCTTTTTAACGGGCAGCAAAGGTGTGTTCCATGGGGACTTGCAAGGAACAAGGATCCCATCTCCTTATAGGCAAATAATGTGTTTTCTGACCTCTTCCTTTGCTTCCCAGGGGAGGGAGTACTGCCAGACTAGAACAGTTGTAGCCATCACTTTTAATTATACCACCACTGGAGGCTGTTCCTTGGCCAATCCAGGGGGCTTCCCTTCTGCCCAGACTTTGGGAAACTTGACCTGTAGTGTTTGGAGAAGGCTTCCTTCTCTTGTGTCCTCTGGTTCTGAGACTGGCTCGTAAAGAAGGTATTCATCTACTGCTGCCACAAACACCTGCACAGTGGGTTGTCTCAAGGTTACAGTCATATCTCCTTCTGAGAACTGAATGCCAGCTCATAGTTTGTGAAGGAGATCTCTTCCAATCAGGTTATATGGGGCATTAGGGAGGACCAAGAATCGATGCTTGACTACTCCTGAGGCCAAATTTAAAGTCCTTTCTGGCGTCCATTTATGTCTTTCTGTGCCATTCGACCCTTGTACCCAGACTTCCACTCCAGATAGTTTTCCCATAGGTTTAAGTAATGATGAAAACCGGGCTCCTGTGTCCATCAAAAAAAATCAACTGATTTCCCCTCCACTTCAATTTTTACCCAAGGTTCAGGGAGGGGCTCTGAACCACGGCCTCTTCAGGCTTTGGTGGCCAGCATTTCTGTCTTCTTTTTGGGGCATTCCCTGGCCCAATGTCCTTTTTATTTACAGTAAGCACACTGATCTGAATCTAAGTTTTCCCACCTGCCTTCTCTGTACTTAGGCTTTTCCTTCCATTTACCATGCCCTACCTGCCTTTCCCCTTTCCACTGAACTCTTTTCATCTGTCTTTTCCCCGCCTCATGTAATGGCAAAACCTTAACAATTTTTTTTTGTCTGTTTTTCATCCTCTTGTGCATCCCTGTTTTTAAACACCTTTTCTGCTATTCCCACTAACTCAGTCAGATTCTTCCCTTCAAACCCTTCAATTTTCTGAAGTTTCCTCCTTATATCTGGGGCTGACTGACTGGCAAAGGCAAGGTTTACTGCCCTCTGATTTTCAGGTGCCTCCGGGTCGATCAGGCTATACATTTTATAGGCTTCAATAAGCCTTTCTAGGAAAGCTCCCGGAGACCCATTCTTACCTTGAGTCACTGCACTAATTTTAGATAAATTTATGGGTCTCCTTGCAGCTGCATGGATGCCTCCCAGTAGAGCCTGGCTGTAGAAGCGTAGGCTTTCCTTAATTTTATCGGAGTTTGGCTCCCAGTCGGGGGTTTCCTTCAGGCAGTAGTCCTCCATTCGCCAGGGATCGTGGTCCCTGCCAAGTCTCTCATTTATCACCTTATGGGTTTCTTGCATGATACGATCCCTCTCTTCTGCATTAAAGAGAGCCATAAGGAGCTGTTGAATATCCACCCAGGTAGGCTGGTGGATAAGAAAAACAGTCTCTAAGAGACTAGTTAAATCCTGAGGGTGGACAGAAAAGGATTTATGTTGGGCCTTCCAGTTATAGATGTCAGAAGAGGAGAATGGGACATAGATTAGGTGGGGACGCCCTCTCCCATCTGGCAGAGCAAACTCATGGAGAGGCAGCATCAGTGCTGATGGAACTGGAGAGGTAGAGGGAGGCAGAGGGGGATAGAGGTAAGGGGAAGGATCAGGGCGGTCTTTCTGCTTGGTGGTCTCATAGGTGGACCCCGACCATGTATAAGGTGGACTGATAAAGGTATCTAGAAACACAGAGTCAGGTTTAGGGGACAGATAAGGGGGGGGGGATTCCACATTCTCCACATCTGACAGGGGTAAGATGGTCTTCCCTGGTTCTCCCCATCTTTCTGTTCTTGTTTTGGTGATCTAACCTGCCTTAGAGGGAGAGAGATGGTTTCATTAGCAGGGGAAGGTGAGACTTGAGCCATGATGGTCGCTTTTCTATCAGATATCGCCAGGCCACGATGTATGGTATTTGGTCTTGATGGAAATCAAATACCTTACTCTGGGTAGAGTAGATCTGAGCCAAGGCAAACGTTCCTTCTGGTGGCCACCCTGTTGAGAAAATGGGCCACTCTAATTGGCAGAGTGTTTTTAGTTTTCCTGGGTAAACCTTGTCACCCAACTGGGCAGCATTACCTTGAGAATTCTTGAAATTCTGGGGAACAAGATTTAGGGGTGTCACAGGTCCTTTACTCCCCGCTTGCCCCATTTCTCCAAATACAACTCCAAATACAATAAACAACACAACAGACAAAAAGACAAGACAAAGACAACCGCAGGCCCAGTGGTCCTTACCCAGCCAGCGGTGGGGATGTTCTTGATCTCCTGACCGCCTAGGGGGACTCGAACCCTCTGACTGTCCAGGGGGACTCGAACCCCCTGACTTCCCAAAGGGGACTTGAACCCCCCTACCTCCCAGGGGGACTCGGACCCCCTGACGGTCTACTAGTGGAGGGATGGGGCATGCCCGCATCCACTCCAGCCCTGGGGAGCATGGCTGCATACAGTTTCTCCCCGGTGGGCTATACCATGGAACTCTGCAACGAGACAGACAGGATCCCATGATCTTACCTCTTACCTCCAGAGGCTTTTCCCAGAAATTCTGATGCTGGCTCAGTTCTCGTCGTTTGATCCCGGAAAGCCCCCAATGAAAGGTCCATAATCAAAGGAGCGAGACTGATACAAAATGAAGATCAAGCAAAGCTTTATTTCACGCCAAGCATCAATAATCAAACCGACCAGGCGGGATGACTCTTAAAGCCATGTGGTTGAGCCTCGCTACACACAGGTGGCCAATGAGATTGCAACACAGCAAAAACTGCACAGTCATGCTGAGTCACACACGGGTAGCCAATGAGATTTCAATTTACCCTAGTAGATATGTGCGCACCCCACTGATTGGATGTCTCCACCTGGCTTCACATGCCCTTGTATCTGGGCTTTGCTACCTGGGACTGGTTTCCCGGACTTGTTTTCTAGTAAATTCCTCTAGGAGGGGCGGGGTCAATCTAAGTTTACTGCATAAACAACAAAATGGCTCCCTCTGGCTAAGTAGGCCCTTACATGCACACAGGAGCAAGTCTGCATGTACACAGAAAACACACAAACCAGTGGTACTGTGGGGTGGGATCTGACTAGTAGCAGATTTAAAAAGGTGATAGGAGGAAGGAAATTTGTTTAGAGGTATTTCCTACATCTGACACCACTCCTCTAACATCATAGTTATTATCCAATCTATGCCTGTGGATATCTGATAGAAGGACATGCTAGAATCTTCTGTATTTTACAGAGAATACCATCCCTGTCAGGTACAATGGCTTATCCAGGCTCAAAAACAGGTAAGAATAGAATGTTGTGTCTGAAACTAGGTGTGTTTCCAAGCTGGGGCCCTGGCTGTAACCAGATCTTCCCTGGGGCCCTGTGGAGAGGGGTGTGTTGGTGTCACTGTGTACAAATGTAGCCCTGCATGCAGAAAAGGGATGAGGAGATGTCAGACCAGAGCACTGTTTGTGTAGGTGTCAAACCAGGAGTGGACCCCAGTAGGGGATCCTAGGCAGTGATGTCACTTCCTTGACCACAGATACGAACAGAACTTGAAACCCCTGCAACCAGGCACCCACATTCTAGTCTAGTCCAGTATCAGGGTTACTTGGCTAGAGAAATCTGATATGGAAAGTTGTTCTCTTGCTGCTTGGCTACTTCCCGGGTCTCTGGCTTCCATAAACCCCAGGATAATGGCTTGTTCACATGCTGCTGACATTGGCTCAAACGTCACCCCCAACACCTCAGAGCATTTGGCAGAAAGTGCTGTAAGATACTTAATACTGAGCAGGCTAGTTGGTGCCAACCCTCTGAACCTTGCCAGGATAACCCCATCCCTTCCTCTTGAGTATGAGACTAAGAGGGATATGTGGGGTTTCCTGCCCATGGTCTAGAGGAGGTTCAGCACAGTGGACACCGTGGTGATCCCTTCTTGCTCACACCAATGTCATGGTGAGCAGGGTGGAAATAGGATTCCTGAGGTGCCTCTTACCTCTGTCAGAGCACATCCGAGGCCCTGAAGCTGTGGCACGTTTCACTCCTTGGTGGTGGTGTATGCATACTGGGGTGCGGTGGTCTGGAATGGAGTGCCCTGCATCTGAAGACCAAAGGTAACCAGACAGGGCTCTGAGACTCCTGAATGGCAGCTGGGTACTGTCTTTACAGAGCTCTACAAAGGATATGGGGAAGGACCTGAATGATGTGATCCCCTACTCTACCTCCTTAAAGGAAAGGAGGTGCCCCACACAGCCAACAGAATCCAGCGCTGGCTCAGGTGAGAGCAGGTGTTGGGGAGAAACAAACCACAGGGCATTGATGCAGCACAAAGGGCCCCACTTCCTAGAAGCCAGCCTGGACTCCTAGAGTCCTGTACACACAAGAGTCTGCATCCCATCTCTTCCCCAAACTTGCCCAGTCTTGTGACACTCTCCAGCCACTCCAGCCCCTCGTGCTCCTTAACTCCGATGCTAACTAGAGCAACCAGACCCTGCTCCATGCCAGCAGAGGGGTGCAGGCCAGGCCACTGTCCTCAGCTTGCTCCCTGTATTTCCTGGCTGAACCCCATCCTCTCAGGGAGGAACCTCTAAGGACAGTGTGGGTCAGTGGGTTATAGACAATTGTTTATCCAGATGTAGTTTTAGTGGCAACAGCAAGAACCACTTGAACTCGTGTGAGCAAGATAGGCCTTTAAAAAGCACATTGGCTGCTCATGGAAGCTGCAGGATGGGCAGAGCCTTAACCAGGGACTTTGGCACTGGACATAGCTCATCCACATCCCTCAGGATGCTCTAGCTGTGACGCCCTGGCTCTACCAACCACAACTTTGGTATCCCTCAAGTTAAGCTTGTCTGACAGAGGGAGCTGTGCTTCCTGCTGAGACCATTCTCATCCCCCAAAGTCTGGCAAGAGGGAGTCCACTTGATCTGATGCTTTCATAGAAGTCATTGTAATTAATTCTGGTCTTCTCTGCCATAAGATGGAGCTAACCAGGCAGACAAGAACGATCCTCAGAGAGAGGACATTTGGGGATCTCCCTGCAGGAAGATAGAGAAACAACAGTGAGTAGGACTCAATGAGATAGGAGAGCTCTGAGCACTAGCGGAAGGGCAACCATGGGCTGGGCACTACCATATTGGTCAGTGGCACAGGCTTTCTGTTGGCTTATAGGAAGATCCCAGGCTTCCTCCTACCAATAGGTCCATCAATAACCAAAATGATATCCATAAAATACTTTCAACTCCAACCACGAAAAGGCAATGGGACCCAGGCAGCCTAGGAGGCCTAAGATTCTTTGTACCAAAGATTATCCAGTGGGAAAAAGTGGGACAGGCATAATGGAACTGTGGGCAGCAAATTTCCCTGCTTTAGGGAGAAAGAGCCTCATCAAAAGACACCCCAATATTTGTTCCAAAAACAGGTGACAATTCAGGGTGCTCCACCTTGCCAGTCTTTAAAATGAGGATTGTCCATGTCCAGGACAAAAGCTCTGGATGACAGTGTTCCCTAGGGCTGACATGGGTTTGACAGATGAGCTCCAGTCTTGTGGGATCCCATACTGGAGGGGATGAAGAGTTTTTGGAAGGACAACTGAGTCAGGGGAGCCTGGATTGTCGGGCTGAAGGGACACAGTAAGGAAGAGGCCCAGAGCCCATGACAGAAATGTGCTCCCTGTGGGCTAATTTTAGTAGATAAGGCTAAGGATTACTGAGTATCTTTTTAGAGCATGAATCACGTCCATCAATCTCCCTAACAATTCCATGAGGAAGGTAGAAATTCTGTCTCTTTTTGACGAAGAAGGAAACCAAGGCTTTAAGAAACTGCCCCTTCCCATGCTCCACATTCAGTCACAGGCAACATTTGAACCCAGGGCTTGCCAGCATTGTGGGCCCAACTTCATAAGAAGGTTGCATCCAGGTGCTTCCAAAGAGACTTCTCAACTCTGAGGTTACATGAGCCTTTGTACCCAGGGAGAAACCTCCTCCTACCCATACAACAGCTGGATGGTACTGGGAGAGTCCTCAGTGCCAAGGCACAGCGTCTTCAGACAACACACCCGGACAAGCCCCGGTCAGAGATGGCACCACTTCCCCTTGAATTCAGTGAGGTCTCCAGGCCTCAGGGTTGGATGTGGAGCTTTGTCCACCTCTGAGTTCCAGGAGTGAGCTGTGTGGATGGAACACAGAGTCCAATGGCAGAGAGACAGCAGTTCTAGTCCTAGCTCAGACTCATTGTAGCTGAGTGACCCCAAACAGGGCTCTGAAGCTACAGACCCCATCCCTAAATTGGAGAATGTAACGGGTACTGCTAAGTGGGACGTAGAAAGAAATGACTCATACAGTTCCTGTCTGGTGCCTGGGAGAACGTGTGGAGCCCAGAGGAAATGCATTCATGTCGGTGACCAATTTACCCATGTTCCTGTTGTTCCAATTGTTGATTCTGGTGTCATCCTTAAGAAACAGATGCCAAGTTAAGGTCAGGAATATTTCTTTTCAGGCTTTCTTCTCTGAGGTTTATAGTTTTAGCTCTTGAATTTAGATCTGTGACCCATTTGGGGTTCATTTTATGTCTTCTCTGAGGGGAGTGTCCAGGGACCTTCATTCAGTCATTTATAATTTTATGTATTGGTAAGTGAAAGAAGGGATGCAGTTTAGTTACTGTAGTGCCTTAGGTTGTCACTTTTAGGGACTTGTAAATAGATATGCAAGAATCTGTAGGATAATATTTATTCTATCTCTGAAGAAATTCGCTGAGATTGTGAAGGAAGTCCAAAAGGAGGGCAATTTGTATCTTCTGTGGAGGTGGATCAGTGTCCTTGTAAAGAGCATGCCCCCCCACCTCTGGTGGCCAAGGAGACAGAAATTCCGTGATCTGTCTGCATAAAAAGCCAGTAAATGTTGGGCATCTTCAAGAATTCACAGAGAGATCAAAACCGTTCCATAAAATTCAACGTTTTGGAGTGTGTCTTCTAGGAAAGCTGTGGAAAATGGGCTTCTTCCCAAATGCACTATTTTGAGAAATATTTTCTGAGTAGTTGAGTCAGGCCATGGGTTCCAGGATAGAAAGTAGGGAGAATGGTGGATGCTTACCAAGAGGCACAGGGTGTATGCTGGGATAGTGTGGGAAATAACTGGTCCACACCACAGCTCTGTATATCTGGTTCAAAGAAATCAGTAAAAGAAAACAAGCCATATTTATGGATTCCTTTGCTTACATTAACCATAAAACATTTTAGACAACCTGAAAGCTATCACTCAGCATATCTGTATCCTCTCTTCCAAGTTAGATGACATAAACTTATATTCCAAGCTTATTTTTTACTTATTAGGAGCAGATGGTATCATTTATTGAACCCTTAATGTCTCTACAAAAATCCTTATAGAACATATGGATTAAGTCCTGAACTTAAGTACACAGATTCTATATACAAAAAAAAATGAGTTTTATCTCTATACACGAATAACATGCTATCAAGGACAAAAATTAAAAAAAATATTTTTAAATGATAATCACTCAAAAAGAATAAGATGCAAAGGAGTTATTTTCACCAGGAGGTGAAAAATTTGCATACTGAAAAATTAAATCATTAATGAAAGAATTTGAAGAAGACAGAATGAAGTCTGGAGCCATCCCAAGCTAAAGGAGCCCTAGAATATATGTAATCCAAAGGTCCACACTGCATAAAGCAATCTAAATATTCAGTGCAAACCCCATCAAGATCTAATGGCATTTTTAGAAATAAAACCGATAATCCTACACAGTGAATAATACCACAGAAGACCATGAATAGCCAAAGCCATCTGGAGAAAAAAACAAACCTCTAGGCATCATGCTTTCTGAATTCAAAGTGTATTACAAATTTGTAGAAATGGAAATTGTATGGTATCAACCTACAGACAGACAACCCATTCAATGGAAAAGAGTAGAAAACCCAGGGAAAACCCCACACATATGCAGTCAATTGATTTACAACAAAAACTCCAAGAGTATAAAATAGGGAAGCAACAGTCTCCACATAAGTGCTTGGAATTACC
>RCUC01109228.1:0-11589 GCA_003697995.1 Taxidea taxus jeffersonii
CCAAAAGACATTTCACTCAGGGATTTAGGTATTGACACAAGGGATTGGACAGCTAGAAGGGCAGGTTCTGGGATAGTCTGCCAGGAATGATCCCCAGAACAACCCTGCTGATTAGTAGGCTGGGATGTGGGACCCTTGTGCCAGTAGCAGGTATTAAAGCAAAATGATTATGGGCCTAAAGTCAAATAGCCCTTAGAAACAACTCTAGCATTTCTATTTCTGAGTTGGGCAATTTATACAACCTCTCTGAGCCTTAATTTCTTCAGCTATAAAATCAAATTACAAATATCAAAATACTCAGGACAGTTATTAGCATATAGTAAGTAATCAATCAAGTTTTGCCCTCTCCCCAGCCTCTAGGGGTAGAAATATGCTTATTTGAGAATAGTAGGGGGGAAAGAGTGTAAACAATGGGAAATAATGACAATGAAGTAAAATGAGGCCAGAGAATAAAGATTTTCCTTAAAAAAAAAAAGTTAGTAAACAAGCTTGAATTCTACAGGTGAAAGAGCAGATAGCAGTTTGGGGATAGGAAAGCAATATGAGAATTTGGTGCTTTGGGCAAAAATATGGCAGCCATATTCAAGAAGCAAGTTGTTCTCACAGTGGTTAATAAGAGATGCATGGCTTTGCCAACCTCTTTAGAAGAATGTTCCTTTCAATTTCATGGAAAATGCCCGTCTGGAAGCCACAGAAGTAGACTTGAGTTCTTATTATTGGGAAATACTTAACTGAAACAAGGCCTCTCACTGTTCAGCTTAGAAGTAGATTGTATCCTTCCAATGAGTACAGTCTGGTGGGTCTGAGCCATACACCTCCCGAGTCACAGGTAAAAAGGCTGAGAAATAGAGTGATCCTGGTAAGACACAACTGATCTAACTCAAAGAAGACTGTGTCCCCAGAAGGTACAACTATGTGGTAATTGGATAATGAGAAAACAATAGAGATCCTCCAATCTGCCCAGTCATGAGTTTGGGCTGAGAAATCATGTGACCTCTTAGTAACACAACATTTGTAAAAATCATATAGGATTTCAAGTGATTACAACTCAAATGAACTCGGATGTAGAAAAAAGGAATTTCTTCCAATGTCAAGACATTTTGGAACCAAAATGGACCTTAGATTGTATCTAGGAGCTGTTCAGGAGTAGATTTACCCTTCCAAAGGGTGCTTAAAAAGTTTGCGTGCTTGGTAAAATTTGATAAAAATCATAGACCATCTACTTGCAAACCCACATGTTTTAAATAAGGTAACTAAGCCCAGAGGGTTAAGTAATTGGACCAAGGTCACCAACTAGCTAGTAGCAGAGTCAGAACCGGAACACACATTTCCTGACTTTCAACTGAATGTTTCATCCTTCACTCCATCTTGCCTTTGGCTCTCGTTTCTGGAGGAACGAGGTGTCCCTGCATTATGGTGTTGATATGAGAAGTTCAACTAATGTCTATTTCTGGGACCATGAATAGCCATTAGAGCCATCTTCCTGGGCCTCTCTGAGGTTCTTGGGACCCTGGGGTCTCCATGATGACATCCTGGAGGGGAAGGATCACTTCTACAATGCACTCATGAGAATCATACAAGAATAGGCTCATACACTCCAGCCAAAGGACCCATTCCAGGGTAGGGGCTGGTTCTGACTCCTTGACTGTTACTGGACGTATTAAACATTTCCTCTGTTTTCCTCTAGTGGCAAAACATGAACTTGACAGAGGCAAAGCAGGGTCTTGAAACACTACGAGCAAATCTTATACGTATACCAGGGACCAAGAAAGTGAGAAAGAGAAAGAGAGAAAGAGGTAGAGGAAAGGAAAGGATACAAAAAAATGAAGGACTAGAGGAGAGAAAGTAAACAGATGCCCATGCCAATAAAGGCATTTCTTCCTGGGCCACACCCTCCATCAGAAATCTGAAAGCTGGGCTCTAATTCAGGAGCTTGGACAATGTTTTGAGTCTCTTTCTATAGTTTCTAGGGGTCTGATTCTTACCAAGGATTCCCACAGGAAAATGGTTATTCTTCCAATGTAGTGAGGATCATTGACAAAGACCCATTCTCTCTATTCTTCCCTGTAGGTAAAGAGTGACTCACTAAGGCAGAGGGAGAAAGTCCAACATCTCTAAGCCTTAGGACCCCCCAGCCTAACAATTTGTCATAGAAGCCACTCCTGCCGATGGGAGCCTCCTGCCACAGTTCTGTCAGTGGTAACAGATGCTTCACAGAGGGTGGCCCTCCGTGATGGTATCCAAGAGCACTGACTCTTCTCACAGACAGTAGAAGCTCTTCTGTGAACCATGAAGACAACTGTCAGCACTTACTTAAGTCAGCGTCTTTTTTTGGTCTCATGGTCTCTCAGCTCTTCTAGTGGTTTCTAGACTATTCAACCAGAGGAAGACTGCACGTGACTCTCCCAGCCCCACTTCGGAGGCCCACTCCCAGCAAGTCTCTGGTCCCCTTTGATCAACACTTCTGCATTTTCATATGTACCCTAAAGAAAAATCTCATATATTTTCACAAGGAGACCTGGTGAGACTCTTCATGGAAGCGTGTCCGTAATGGAAACAACTTAAACATCCATCCCCTGGAGATGAGACGAATAAACGTTACTGCATGTACAAAGTGGGATAAACACAGCAGATAAAATGAATGAATACATAGATAAGTGCAGCAACCTGGATGAATTTCAAAAATATAATAACGAAGAAGAAAAGCGACATATAGTAGGAGGATACCGGTGATATCAAGTGTGAAAGTGTGTAAAATAATGCTTTTTTAGTCTACACCGAGAAAGTGAGTAGAGACACAAAGAAAGGGAGAAAAGAAGTTGTAGACACATTTGGGGGGAGAGGGTTCAAGCAGAGGAAAAAGCAAGAGCCTAGGGCCTGAGGTAAAAACACGTTTGATGAGTTTAAGTAAGAACTGGTGGGTCCGTGTGGCTGCACTAGTGTATATGCAGGAGAGAGAGCGTGGGAAAGAAGGCCAAAGACGTGGCCAGTTGTCAGACCATGAAGGGTCATGTCATTGCTATGGCAAAGTTTTGACAAGGAAACATGTGGTGAAAGGCCTAAAAGTAAGGCCCAATACTATGTCTTTCATTGACATCTGGGGGATAGTAGGAAAGCCTCAAATGGCTAAACTACAGGTTCCCCTCCCCATTCTGCTCCTGCAGAAAAGATCCCCTAGGCAAACAACAGCTTATCCAGTGGACAAGATGCAGTTCCTGCTGGTCCTTTAAATTATTCAACCAATTACATCCTCCTGGGGAAGCAGGGGGCACCACAGTCTTGATACCACAGAGCCTGCCCTCCACCATCCGGTTGTTCACCTGTTTCTGAGTGCAACCCCCATGTGGGCCATGCATGGCAGGCAGTGTCCCCCTCCCCCAGACTGTGACTCAGACTCATCCGTCCAATGCTGGGCATCCTGTGTCTGACCATTAGTCATGTCCGGAAGCCCAAGGTGGGAATTCCTCCTTCACCAATGGGGTGGGCAGGAGACGATTCTAACAAGGTTACACGATTGGACTTATGTTTAGACGGATGCTGGCTATCACTGAAATGAACCAGAAAGACGGAAAAACAAGAATACCAAAAAAGGTTGTGCGTCATCCAGATGTGATCATTATCTCACATAGACAAGAGCAGATGTGGTAGAGGGGAGCCATGGCTGGATTTGAGATGGACTGAGCAGGTGCAGTCAGTAGGATTTGCTCCGAAATTGGTTATGGGTGTGAACGAGAGATAGCAGTCGGGGCTTTTGTTCTGATAACTGGCTGCCATTTACTCATATGGGGAAAATGGGAGAAGGGCTGTTTTACCATGAGTCTCCCTGTCTTAAACAAGGTATTGCACAAAGAAGACTAAGTCTTCTAAGTCTTAGAAGACTAAGGGGTGGGGGGATTAAAAGGGAAATAAAGGATCCAACTCATCTTGTCAGGCTTGTATGGTCTTGATACCAAATCCAATTCAAGAAGACAAATTGTATATAGATCAGTATCATTTACGGACACCATGTGAAAATCCTAATTAAAATATCAATTATAAGGGGGTGCCTGGGTGGCTTACTTAGCTAAGCATCTGCCTTTGGCTCAGGTCATGATCCCAGAGTACTGGGATAGAGTCCCGTGTCAGGCTCCTTGCTCACTTCTCCCTCTCCCCTGATCCCTCTTTCCCCCTTCCCTGTTCATGCTCTCTCTTGCTCTCTCTCTCAAGTAAATAAATAAAATCCTAAAAAAAAACCACCCCAACTATCAGAATTCAATAATTTATTTGAAACACAAAACATGGTCATATAGGGCCCATTGAAGAAAAATGGTTTAGGAAGAGAAAATATAAAACTATTAAAATAATTGATCACAGTGACAGAGTAAAGGAGAAAAGTCACATGATTATCTCAACAAATGCAGAAAAGTGCATTGAATAGGGGCACCTGGCTGGCTCAGTCTGTAGAGTATGTGACTCGATCTCAGGGTTTCTCAGGGTTTTGGGACGCCTGGGTGGCTCAGTTGGTTAAGCGGCTGCCTTCGGCTCAGGTCATGATCCCAGTGTCCTGGGATCGAGTCCCACATCCGGCTCCTTGCTCCGCAGGGAGCCTGCTTCTCCCTCTGCCTCTGCCTGCCTCTCTGTCTGCCTGTGCTTGCTCGCTCTCTCTAACTAATAAATGAATAAAATCTTAAAAAAAAAAAAAAAGAGTTCTTTAAAAAAAAAATCTTAAAAAAGGAAAAAGGAAAAGCATTGCATAAAAGTCAACATCTAAGTTTTTAAAATAAGCTTTTAGGAAACTGGGAATAGAGAGGGGGAACTTCTAACCTGATCAAGGCTTTCTACTAATGATCTACTGCAATCATCAAATTTAATTAAAAAATGTTAGATGCAATTTCCTTTCAAGTTAGGAACAAGACATGAATGCCGTGGTGTCACTGCCACACTTACACAGAGTTCGGGAAGTCCTGGTCAATGCATTAAGTTCAGGAAGGAAGGAGACAAATTGTTACTATTTGCAGTTACAATACCACGATCAAATGCATGGAAAACCTAAGAAAAGCAATAAACGATTAGCATTCAAAGGGAGTTCAGCACGTTTATTTTATGTACATATATATGTGAACACACACAAAACTTAATAGTGTTCCTATAAACAAGCAATAACCAATAGAAAATATAATAGAATATAAATACCATTCATGGTAGCAAGGAAAACTGTAAAGCATATAGACATCAACTGAAGAAAACACAAGAGCTTTATAGAGAATAAAATTTAAACTATTAAAGCACATACGTATCAGAAAACCTAAATAAATGGAATATTAAATGTATATATTAACAGCTTGCTTTAACATTATATAGAGTTAATTCTTCCTTGGTCAGTCTCTAAATTCAATGCAATTACAGTAAAAAGTCCAGAAAAAAAATTTTAATATAAAAAATGGATTCTAGAATTTATGTGGAAAAGTAAGAATTCTCAGTGTTAAGTGTTAAGTGTTAAGGCAAAACCAAAAAGAAGATAAATCAGGTAGTAGGATATATTGAAGGAAATGAAGAAAACCTTTACTGATAAAGCCAATACAGGTGGCAGGCTGAGAGACACCACCAGCTAAAACCCACAAACGACTAAATGTCAAGATGTGGAAAGAAACTCTTATAATTCAGTTAAGTCAATATGGAAAATGAAGTTCAAAGCAGAGAAAGTGGAGGGAATAACCCACCCTTTGAGAAAATAAGACAAATTAGAAAGTCATAATCATAAAAATCAGCCAAGTCAGGAAGCACAATACAGGAAAACAACAATAACAACAACAACAACAAAAAACCCAAAACCAACCACAGGTAAAGATATAAGTAGGCAAATCCCAGGAGGAAAACCCAAGTGGCCAATAATTACATGAAGAATGTACTACCTCATTCATTATCCAATTAATGTAAATTAAGACGAAAGTGCTATACCACTTAGTGCACAGAGACTGGCCAAAATAGAGAGCCAGAGAACAGCAGGTGTTGGTAAGGATGTGGGAAAATGGTAATCATCGTACACCACTGGAAGAAGTATGAAGTAACGCAGGCTTTCTAGAAAGCAACCAGCAATGCTTAGTGAAATTAAGATGCACGCCCACAACCACTCCTCAATCCTACTCCTGTGTGTATAATTCAAACAAATTCTCATCTATGTGTACAAAGACATATTAGAGGATGCTCATGTCAGACTGTGTGTGGTAGCAAGGATTTGGAGCCAACCTAAATGTCCATTGATGGCGGAAATTGATAAAGAAAATGTGTGATATGATACAATGGGATCCTATGTAACCATCAGACGAGGCGAACTAGATTTTCACATAGCAACCCAGATGAATCTCAAAGTGTTGAGTAAAAAAAGAGTAACAAGAAGACGAGATTCAAATCTTGACAGCTATTATGTAAATTAAAAACACCAATGCATAATAACATTATTTTTCAAGGATACACATGTCTCCGTAAACAGAGGGAAGATGGACTCCAAAGACAGCACAGTATAGCCAGTGTGCATCGAAGGAAGGAAACGATACCGCAGATGAAGGGGGAAAACATAAAAAACAAGAAGAGGGGCCTTACAGGGTCTGATGTTGATAATGGGTCATGAAGAGAAGGGTTCTCCCACCTCAGTCCACCCACCCGAGGTCTTTGAAAGACAAAGCAAAGAAAGGAAAAGAACCAAAAGGGGTGTTAAAAATTCCTTCCTGCTGATCTGTTACTTGATGTTCTGAGATGTCTGTCTCACTACTTCAGAAAAGAATGAATCCAATCACTAGGCCCCGGTCATGGATGAGGTGTCTTCCCCAGGGCAGTCACCTAACTCTGGAAGCCTCAGGTTCTAGATCTGTGAAGAGCAGCCCTGATGGGTGAGGTCAAAGAGGTAGATTAAATGACCCACACCTCTCTCTTCAGGGTGTTGGCTTCCAATCAAGCCCTCTGTACCTGGCAGCCACTGTTATTTAAATATGCTCTTGACCACATCTGAGAGGTGAATGAGTCAACTCTTGTTTTATTACTATGGGACCAGATGACCAGAAGGATGTGACCTGCCCATGGTCCAAAGATAAGGGGGAGACCGGAAATGAGATGTCAGCTTGAGAACTCACTCTGCATCCAGTTTTGTCCACTAACCTCATTGCCTCCTCGGGCTTCCTTGGGAAGATATACATAAACTCGTTTTTCTGGGCCCAAGGGGAGTTTGTATTCATGACATGATTAAATCCATATGGCTGTCAATATTTCTGGCCGCTGGGACATCGCCGAGGGAACAACAGATACAGAAAACAGACACTGTTTATCCACATCAGCTCTTTTAAAGGCTATAACGCAATTTCCAAATCATGCCAGTGATTGTCCAAAATTAGGAGCCTAAGTGCCTATAGGATTAGTGAGAGGAAGTCACTAAGCAGATTATTATGAACCAGAGCGTCCTGAGCCAGGTCAGCAAGCTGTTCACTACACCTTGCAGGCCATCATTTCTATAATCAAAGCAGAAAAGGAAGAGAAATTTTAAACCAGGGCTCCCTGCCTATCCTCCAGATGAAACTTAATTTCTCTGCCTCCAAAATCAAATGGGAATGCTAGCAAGTTGCTGCCAACAGTGGGAAAGCCTGTCATTTTGATGGACTGCTGCTGTCCCCGTGAAGGCATCAACACTGTGAACCACTCCGAACACAGGAGAACAGCCCCCAAGGCCGCCCATAACCCGAGGGCCCAGCCAGCCTGGGGACATCGGCTTCAGCAGCAATGTCAAATATAGTGAGCATTTACAGGGGGCTTTGCCTCAAGACAGGACAGTTTATGAGAACCCAAGGCTTGAAAGCCCAAAGCCAGAATCTCGAGGATGCCTTGGAAGGAGCAGCAGTATTATTTAGCTAAACACACTCTTGTCCTTCTTGTTCACTTTCTCCTCCCTCCCTCCTTCAGCTATTTTCTGTTATTTTTTCACATGCAAAAATGGAGAGCTTTTGGTATCTGCTTTGTAATCCAGTGCATATGTTCCCATCTCTAGGGGCCAACAATCGCACTCTTTCCCCTAGCGTATGCCAAGAGAAAATCACAAATGCTCTGTTCACTGTCTCTTCCGCTGTAATTCTGTTTCCTCCTGTGAACTCTCACTTCTGCTGCTCATCCACTGTCACCCTTTCAGCAGAAATGGCAACTTGGAGAGATGGTCAGTCTTTGTGGGTAACAGAGAACAAATCATTAACTCTGTGCACACTCAAATACCAAACGGGGTGTTCCCCAAAAATCGCTCCTTGGGATAAGAGGGAATCATTTTATTTTTTTAAGATTTACTTATTTGAGAGGTAGAGCGGGAAGCGCAGGCATGCTGGGGGAGGGGCAAAGGGAGAGAAAGAATCCTCAAGCAGATTCCCTGCTGAACACAGAGCCTGATGACACAGGGCTCCATCCCAGGACCCCAAGATCATGACCGGAGCCAAAATCAAGAGCTGGTGGCTTCACTGACTGAGCCACTCAGGTGCCCCAAGGGAATCATTTTATATTCAGAGTCTCCTACTGCAGGGTGTACTTATCCTTGTTTTATTTTGAATAACAGTTCTTTTCATGGAAGATACATTATCCCGAAACATCCTCAATCAATGCAAGATTCGATGTTTGTAAGTGAAATAGGTGAACTTTAACGCATATTTAATTATTCTTTCACTTAGGTGAAAGGCCTCACATTTGCAAGAGCAAGCGTTAATGTGAACAAGCCTTTTAAATATCACTTTTTCAAATGAGAAAACAAAACAAACAAACAAAATATCACTTATGCAGTATTACAGTAAGTGGCTGCACAGAGGATGTTGAGAATATGCAACAGCAGGACAAATGAAAGAAAACAATCCTCCTAATGCTATGCTGTTGCTTGGGATAAACTGAAATATGAAAAATACATGGGAAAAATGGGATTATAGAAGTATTTCTTTATATGAACTGTAACATATATACAAAGTGGTATTTGCATATCTATTTTATAAGCATATAAAATGATTTTTAAAGTCTATGTAATTAAATTAATAAATTAAGTATAAGTAGACGGTTGGTGTTCCTTGCTGTATCTTTAAAATTCAGGGGAGGGGAGTGAAAGGGAGGACTTACTTGGAAAATGGAAGAGGGTCTCATATTTGACATTGCCTTCTATTAGGATGTATATGGTAAACACACAGACCAGGGCTGAATCCTAATTGAGGTCCAAGGGGGGAAGAAGAGCAATTCTTTTCTTCCCTCAGTGTTATGGAGAAAGTATGTTTACCTGAGTGTTTATCTTGGCTCCAGATCCTTGGTAGATGATGGCTCTTCTCTACACATGCCCATGCTCATTTGTGAAACATCAAGCACTCTTGCCAAAGGAGTCACTCTCAGAGACCCTATACTTTTACTCCAAGAACGCCAGTCACTAGCCAAAGCTGTGTGGAAGCGCCTCTTTGAGGATGCCTTCAGAGTCCATTCATAGGACAAATGACAGAGCCAGGCTCTGCACTTTATAGACAGCACTTTTTTTTTAACCCCAAATGGTTATACTCACGCCATTGACCAGATTGGCCTCTGGATGACTTTCTGCTCTTTCCAGAAATCATTAAATCCACTCCCTTGCACTGGCTCCCATCCCCCACCCCACCCCAAAGGACGAAGACTTGGCACAGAGTGGGACTCTCAGAAAAATGCTTTGCAGGCTCTGAAGACAATTCCACAAGAGGAATTCCAAATGCTTAGAGGAAAACAACACAATCAGAAGTCTATGACCTCCCAATGAGAATGTGCTGAAAAGAGAATATGCTGAACATTCCTTTGGGTTCCAAGTTCTGGGAGATAATGTTTTAAGAATCATTTCATATTCCTACTATGTTTCAAATTTACAAGCCTTGCATTAGACAATAAGTAGCCAGGTTTGGTCTGCTTACTACTTAATTAAAATAGAAAGCCTTAAGCTCCTTTTCTTCTTTTAACAGTATGCACAATGGACCTCCTTTGCCCGCTCGCTTTTTTAGCAAAACAGTGAGACCCTAGTCCCAAGTCACCACACTGACCTCAGAGCTATAGAGGCAAACGTGAGATACAAGGTAGGAGTAATGAACTCCGCCTTCGTTCTTCATTAAGGAGGGTCTGAAAGCTACGGTTACATGGACTTGCCTCATTTGCAGGCCTGGTTAGTACATCTTTCCTCTTGCCTTTTGGCCCTGGCACATCCTACAGTCTCTCCATGTATCATACTCTGGTCCCACTCTTTGCTGGGCAGTGATTTTGTCATGAATCCATTACTATTCATTTTTTGACACAGTCTCTCAGACCACCTAAGCTACTCCTTATTGGGAAATCACGCTGCTCTAGAAACATACTTTAACTCTTTCAAGCTACAAGGATATTATTTAGTAAATTCACTGAGGCAAGAATTTCCCATGTAGGAGTGGCTGACCTTTTAAAGGTTGTCAAGTGCCCTACTCATGACCTGATAGGAGGATCTGATAAACGCAGACCGAGGTAACCAATCCCAGTTAAGAAATAAGTTCCTTGAGGGATTTAAAAAGAGAGGATGAGTCCAGGGAAATTTGCTAATGCTTTTGGACAGAACTCTAAGATTAGGAAATAAAGGAAAACAAATTAGGCTTTTACATATTTGGATTTAAGAAGAGCGTTTGATTCAGAAAAGTAATTTTCTGGTTAGATTAATTCAAGCTGGGCTGACTAGATTTGCAGCCTAAAATACACAATTCTAGTATGAGACTCAATAGCTTCCCATTTCCCGTTACCTCTAGAGAGTGCCTATTGCCAGATGCAGACATGTAAGATAAGTCCTTTCACTGTGCAAAAGTTTTAGGAAACTTTTTCCAGGAATTTAAACCAGAGGAAAACCCAACAGAAACAAAAACAATTTACATTTGTCCACACTAGAGCATTTCTCTGGGTTCTGCCAGACATTTTTTAGATAGTCTCCAATCAATTCCTCTGGCATCTCCCTACAACAATATGAGACATTGATAGCGTGTTTGCAGCCGTCACATGCTTTCTTTGTACCTCGGATCTGCACAACCGTTGGTGGCTTTACACACCCGGCTCCACCTGAATGGAGGCTCCTAGAAGGAGGGATTTTGTCTACCTTGCGGACTGTCCTATTCTCAGAACCCAGAAAAGTGCCTGGTCCACGGAGGGCATCAGCAACCATTCATTGGCTTGTGTAGATGAGAAAGCTCGGGGACCTCCAGAGGGATAATAATGACACATTTGTTAAGCTCCCTAAAGTCTTCAGACAGCTGGTCCATTTATTCTGTTTTTGCAGACTCCAATATTTTACGAGGACAGTACCTTCCTTTTTGTCATAATTACGCCTAGCAGGCACCCCCCCAGCGCCCACCCCCACCTCCCCCCCTGCACAGATATGCTCGCTATTGTCTCCTGCTTTTCCCTCGAGCCTCTTCCTGAGAAATGTTATCTATGGAATTGAGTGTGGTGTGCTAGTTAGAGACTTTTTCTAATACACCTAAAAGTAAGGACAAAGCTGTATATTAAAAAGTAATAAAAGCAGGGTACCTGGGTGGCTCAGTGGGTTAAAGCCTCTGCCTTCAGCTCAGGTCATGATCTCAGGGT
>RCUC01109239.1:0-17565 GCA_003697995.1 Taxidea taxus jeffersonii
GTTCCCTCCATAGCTGATTTTTATTACTTCCACACTTACTTTCCATACTGATTACTTCCATAGCTGCTTTTTCTCATCACTATTTAGGAGGTAAAGACAATGTCTTGCTCATCTCTATAGTCAACTTCCTTTCTCTCATCTTGGAGTTTCTCAACAATATTTGCCTTATGGAGATGTTTTAAGACAGAGAATTGTCTCATATCAGGAAAGCTTTTATTAACACTCAGAATCAGGTTCATACATAAAAGGGATTAGAGACAGTTTACCTGTTTTCCTAGGTGACCCACTTCTCATCTGACCCACCCAATCAGCACTATTAAAAACATAACAAGTATCTCCTCCTTTTATCCTTCCATGGGAGTCAGTAATAGCCTCAATTAAAGCAGTTATCACAGTGTGTCACCATAATTTTTTCCTTGTCCTATTTCCCTACTAGAGTGGGAATTCCTCAAGGACTGGAGACCATGTAATTCACCTATGTGATGGATGAATGGTTGGTGTTGGATAAATGCTTCCTTTAAAAAAATGAATTAACTGAAGATTGCATGAACTAAATTCTCCACTTGAAATAGGAAGTGGGGTAAATTGATATTGGATATGAGGTTGTCATAGTCTAGATTTGCAGGATGCTAGCATTTAAAAGAACTTTTTTTTTTTTTTTTTAAGATTTTATTCATTTGACAGAGAAAGATTCCAGTGAGAGAGGGAATGCAAGCAGGGGGAGTGAGCGAGGGAGAAGCAAGCCTCCCACCAAGCAGGGAGCCTGATGCAGGGCTCGATGTGGGGCTCAATCCCAGGACCCCAGGATCATGACCTGAACCAAAGCAGTTGCTTAACGACTGAGCCACCCAGGCGCCCCTTAAAGGAACTTTAGAAGTAAAGCCCACCTCCTCCATTATACCTAAGAAGCAGCCCAAGAAAACTGAGTGATTTCCCAAAGTCACATACTTGGCCAGTGAGCTGGATATAGATTTCAGGTTTTCCCAGTTCAGTGAATCCCAACCCTCTGAGAATTTGAAACAAGAAAGAGGGAAGGCAGAACTCTTCCAAAGGGCCTTCCTTTCTCCTTCAGCCCAGGCTCCTCTGGAAGCCATCCTCAAGCTGCTATCCTTTCTCAGAGTCTTTATATGAGGAGTCTGAGCTGAGATGGATGAAGGAAACTCTATCAGCACTGATGTTCTGGTTCCTTTCCCCCAACTATTCCTTCCACTTCCAGGGATATACCTTCACATGAAATGTAGACAGTTTTATATTCAAGGGCCTTTCATCACAAAATTATTGAAAAGGCAAAAATGTTACCCAAAATAAATGCCCAAAATAGGGTAACAGTTAAATAAGTTATGATACTGTTATACAATGACCTAATACAGACTCACTGGAAAGTCATGCTTTGATAATATAATGAATTCATGCATGACATGAAAAAGTATTAGCTAACAGTTAATGAGTGCTTTGCATAAATCAGGTACTAGCTAAGAGTTTGACATATACTATCATAGTTAGTTCTGCTAGCAATCTCTGAAGAAGTACAACTGTTATATCCCTTCTACAAATGAAGAAACTGAGGTTCACAAAAGTTAAGTAACTCACCCAAGCTAACACAACAAGCAAAAGCAGAGCTAGAAATTTTAGAAAAATGATTAGAATGACAGGTTTTAAAGATCAGATGCACAACTTCATGCATTATATTATTCTACTATTTTATAAAAGGAAACACCATCTAAGGGAGTTTTCCAAGGATGCTCAGTATTTTTCAAGTGTTCTACAAGGAATAAATATTTCTCTTATTTGTCTTCTTCACTTACTTTAAGACACAATAAAAGTTTTTTGTTTATTTGTTTGTTTGTTTGTTTGTTTTTTAAGTATTGCTCTCAGGGAAATGGCAAAACATAATCAGAATTTGGTGGGGGGCCAGGGGGAAGAGGGGAGAAAAAGAAGAAGGGAGATCCCTGTAAAAAAGCAAGGGGGAAAGTCAGAGAGGTTGAGCCCCCTTGCTGCCTACACCAGCTCTCACCTCCTCCAAGCTCACTCCCCGAGCTCGAGCTCAGGTCCTGCCTTTATCAGTGACAGTCTTCCCAACTCAGTAAAGACCTAGAGGAGGGAGATAGTTACTGCTTGCCTCATGTTACCAACCACCCAAACACCTACCTTATCCAGCTCATAATTTCAGTGCTCTGAATGAGAAATGCTGGAGTCTCCTGTTCTATGCTACATTTTTAACCAGAGAGTAAGAACCCAGCACCCACCTCAGATCTCTTAACTCCAAGAACTCATCCAATCCCTGTACTCAGAATTTCACATATTGCACAAGGGGTATTATGGAAGAGGCCAGGAAGGTCAGAGGTAGACACAAGAGTCCCTTGCCTGTTTTCTTCTCCAGGAAACATGTGTGAAGCAACTGTTTTGAGACAGTGGACAAGCAGCATCAGATATCTGTAACCCCCAAGAGAAGGGAAAGAATGAAATGATTCTGATGATGACCTCTATAATATTTTTCCCTGAAGGCATTTACCAGACTCCAGGTCATGGAAGTGGAAAACAAGCAGAGCTCAGTGGTCTCACTGAGTGAAAGAGATCTTCAGTGAAGTTTACGTAAGATGAGGTGACTGAAATTTGCAGGGCAGTGAAGACAGAACTATGTAGAGATATAGCTTTAGAACTCTGCACACAGGTCTCTTTGAGTATTTGACTGAATACTAACTTTGTGCATGCACCAGGTACTACTAACCTTGTGCATCTTTTAGGGCAATAATACATGAGACCAATCAAAGAAAAATAGAAACTTTACTGAATACCCAAGATTTTTTATTTTTTTCACTGAAGACCCCATAAAAGGCAGGCCATAGAGTTAGGGCCAGACTAATCCTAGAGCAACGATATTCTGTACTTGCCCTAACAAAAGCTTAAAAACAATCCTCAAAATGATGAAGCTGATCCACAAGTAAATTAATTACATGACCAAACAAATCTATCCACTATTTTGTTTAAGGAAGATAAAGAGACCCACACACTTAAATGCACTGTCCAGCATCCAATCAAAAAAGACTAAATATTCAGAGAAACAAGGAAATATGTCCCATAATTAGGAGAAAAGTTACTCATAGAAACACCCCCCCAAAAATGACAGAGATTATGGAATTAGTGGATGATGGATTTAAAACAACTGTTTAAAATATTACAAATATGCTCAAGGATCTAGAGAAAAGCATAAACATAATGATTAGAGAAACAGAATATATAAGAACCAAACAGAACTTCTAGAGATGAAAAATGCAAAAATGCAATATCCAAAATGAAAAATTCACTGAATGAGATTAATAGCTAGTGAACACTATAGAAGAAAAGGCCAGTAAACTTTTTAAAAAGAGTAATAGAAACTACCCAAAATAAAGCACAAATTAAGGGGGGGCTTAAAAATAATCATCAGAGCATCAGTGATATATGGAACAATATCAAGTAGTCTACTATATGTGTAACTGGAGCCCTGGAGAGAGTATAGAAGCACTATTTAAAGAAATAATGATCAAGATGTTTCAAATTTTGATGAAAATCCAAGAAACCCAACAAATCCCAACAGAATAAACAAAAAGAAAACCATGCCAAGGCACATCATAATAGAATTGCTAAAAGCCAATGATGAAGAAAAAGATTATAAAAGCAGCAAAAGAAGAGAAAATGCCCACTATGCACAAGAAAATAAAAATTATCACTTATGTCTCATCATGAACAAAGCAAGCCAGAACACATTGGACCAACATCTTCAAAGGTTTAAAGCAGGCCTGGGGTGGGGGGGGGAGCTAGCCAAAAACAAAACAAAACAAAACAAAACCTTCAAAAATGAAGTTGAAATAAATATATCTTCAGATAAACAACAAAAGCTAAGAGAATTCATTGCCAGAAGATATACATTTCAAGAAATGTTTAAAAGTGCTTCAGGCTGGGGGTGCCTGGGTGGTTCAGTGGGTTAAAGCCTCTGCCTTCAGCTCAGGTCATGATCTCAGGGTCCTGGGATCGAGCCCTACATTGGGCTTTCGGCTCAGCAGGGAGCCTGCTTCTCCCTCTCTCTCTGCCTGCCTCTCTGCCCACCTGTGATCTCTCTCTCTCTCTGTCAAATAAATAAATAAAAATAAAATCTTTAAAAAATAAATAAATAAACAAAAGTGCTTCAGGCTGAAGGACAATAATGTCAGATGGGAATTTAAAGCTATACAAAATAATGAATAGTGCCATAAGTGGTAAATATACAGATAAATATCAAAGAAATTTATATTCATTTGCTAAAGTCTTTAAATGTTAATTGACCTTTAAAATAAATACAAAAGTGACACAGATTGAGATGGTGGAGGGGTAGCAGACTGAGATGACATCAGGTCGCAGGAGTTCAGCTAGAGTTATTAAACCATTCCGAACACCTACAAACCCAACAGAAAACTGAAAAGAAAAGCAGCAATTCTAGAAACAGAAAATCAACCACTTTTTGAAAGGTAGGATGTGCGGAGAAGTGAATCCAAAGCAACAGGAAGATAGACTGTGGGGGGAGGGACCAGCTACCAGCAAACAGTGGAGCAACGCAGCACAAAATCTGAAGCTTTTTTTCTTTTTCTTTTTTAATTTTTTTGAAGATTTTTATTTATTTATTTATTTATTTGTGAGAGAGAGAGAGAGCGCGCGCGCGAGCTCAGGCAGACAGAGTGGTAGGCAGAGGCAGAGGGAGAAGCAGCTCCCTGCCAAGCAAAGAGCCCAATGTGGGACTTGATCCCAGGACGCTGGGATCATGACCTGAGCTGAAGGCAGCCGCTTAACCAACTGAGCCACCCAGGCATCCCAAAATCTGCAAATTTAAAAGTCTGCTCCACTGAAAGGCATCACTCCAGAGACTAAGCAGGGGTGGAGCCCTCGTAGGGACAGTGTGGTCTCGGGTCTCGCGGGATCACAAAAGGACCAGGGGTGTCTGAGTGTAGCAGAGCTCAAAGGTATAGAACAGGGAAGCCAGCTACAGAGACGGAGCTGAGGAGTAAGATCTCAACTTGGGGTTACCTTAAACTGTGAGCCACGGCACAGTCAAACCACTGCTCTTTGAGGAGGGACCCCAAAAGTGGCAGATCTAGGGAGACCCACCTTCCTTCTCTGGAGGCAGGTATCTGCTGGGTTTGGAGCCTCCAAATGGGGCTGTGTACCACAGACAGAAACTCTCGGTCACAGGCAGGGTAAGACTGGAGCACAGCCAGAGACCAGGAAGACAGGAGTGACTGAGCAGTTTTCTTCAAGGGCGCACTGAGGAGTGGGGCCCTGAGCTCCCAGCTCCTCCAGGCCAGAGACTGTGAGGCCGCTATTTTCATTCCCATCCTCCAGAGCTCTACAGAAAGCATTCAGGGAACAAAAGCTCCCAAAAGCAAACCAGAGGAGATTATGTAGCCCAGCCACTGGCAAGGACAGCGCAATTCTGCCTCATGCAAAGACATTTGAGAATCACTAAAATAGGCCCCTCCCAAGAAGATCAGCAAGAACATCCAGCCAAGCCCAAGCTCACTGATCAAGGAAAACAGCAGAATTCCAGAGGAGGGGAAAGCAAAGCATGGAATTCATGGCTTTCTCCCCATGATTCTTTAGTCTTACAAAGTTAACTAATTTTTTTAATTTTACTTTTTCTTATTCTAATTTTTTTTATTTTTCCTCTTTCTTCTTTTTACGTTTTTTAACTAGTTTATCTTAACAATCCTTTCTTTTAAAAAAATTTTTTTAAACCATCATTATTATAGTCATATTTTATCCTCCATTGTATCTAACTTTATTTTTTGTATACATATAGGGTTTTTTCTACTAAAAATTTTTGGGATACAATTTCTTCTAATAGATCAAAATATACACTAAATCTAGCACCAGGCTTTGTTCTAGTCTCTGGCCTGAACAAATTCTCTCCAATTTCTTTTTCTCTCTTTTTCCAACCAACTTATCAATTCCTTTTTTAGATTTTTTTTTAATTTTAATGTTTATAGTCACATGCCATCCCTTGTGATTACCCTTATTTTTGTATATATATAAGTTTTTCTTTCTTTAAAATTTTGGGAGGTAGTTTCCTCTAAGAGACCAAAATACACCCAAAATCAAGTGGGTGGCTCTGTTCTATTCACCAGTCTTATATATATACAAATATATTTTTTTTTAATTTAAAAATTTTTGTTAAATCTTCTTTTTACCCCTTTTCTTCTTCCCCCCGATTTGGAGTCTTTTCTGATTTGGTTAGCATACATTTTTCTGGGGTCTTTGTCACCCTTTTAGTATTTTATTTTCTCGTTCATATATTCTTATCTGGATAAAATGACAAGGCAGAAAAACTCATCACAAAAAAAAGAACAAGAGGCAGTACCAAAAGCTAAGGACCTAATCAATATGGACATTGGTAATATGTCAGATCTAGAGTTCAGAATGACGATTCTCAAGGTGCTAGCTGGGCTCAAAAAAGGCATGGAAGATATAAGAGAAACCCTGTCTGGAGAAATAAAAGTCCTTTCTGGAGAAATAAAAAACTAAAATCAAACAAAGCTGAAATCAAAAAAGCTATTAATGAGGTGCAACCAAAAATGGAGGCTTTTACTGCTTGGATAAATGAGGCAGAAGAGAGAATTAGTGATAAAGAAGACCAAATGACAGAGAATAAAGAAGCTGAGCAAAAGAGAGACAAACAACTACTGGATCACAAGGGGAGAATTCAAGAGATAAGTGATACCATAATATGAAACAATATTAGAATAGTTGGGGCTCCAGAAGAAGAAGAAAGAGAAAGGGGGGCAGAAGGTATATTGGAGAGAATTATTGTAGAGAATTTCCCTAGTGGCAAAGGGAACAAGCATCAAAATCCAGAAGGCACAGAGACTCCCCCTCAAAATCAATAAAAATAGGTCCACACATTTTCCTCTAATAGTAAAACTTACAAGTCTTGGTGACAAAGAGAAAATCCTGAAAGCAGCCTGGGACAAGAAGTCTGTAACATAAAATGGTAAAAATATTAGATTAGCAGCAGACTTATTCACAGAGACCTGGCAGGCCAGAAAAAAACCGGTGTGATATATTCAGAGCACTAAATGAGAAAAACATGCAGCCAAGAATACTATATCCAGCTAGGCTATCATTGAAAATAGAAGAAGAGATAAGAAGCTTCCAGGACAAACAAAAACTAAAATAATCTGTAAACACCAAACCAGCCCTACAGGAAATATTGAAAGGGGTCCTCTAAGCAAAGAGAGAGCCTAAAAGTATTATCAGAAAGGAACAGAGAATATACAGTAACAGTCACCTTAAAGGCAATACAATGACACTAAATTCATATCTTTCAATAGTTACCCTGAATGTGAATGGGCCAAATGCCCCAATCAAAAGACACAGGGTATCAGAATGGATATAAAAACAAAACCCATTAATATGCTGTCTACAAGAAACTCATTTTAGACCCAAAGACATTTCCAGATTTAAAGTAAGGGGGTGGAAAATAATTTACCATGCTAATGGACATCAAAAGAAAGCTGGGGTGGCAATCCTTATATCAGATAAATTAGATTTTAAGCCAAAGACTATAATAAGAGATGAAGGACACTATATCATACTCTGTCCAACAAGAAGATCTAACAATTTTAAATATCTATGCCCCTAACATGGGAGCAGCCAACTATATAAACCAATTAATAACAAAATCAAAGAAACACATCGACAACAATACAATAATAATAGGGGACTTTAACACCCCCCCGAAATGGATAGATCATCCAAGCAAAAGATCAACAAGGAAATAAAGGCCTTAAATGACACACTGTACCAAATGGACATCACAGATATATTCAGAATATTCCATCCCAAAGCAACAGAATACACATTCTTCTCTAGTGCACATGAAACATTCTCCAGAATAGATCACATCCTGGGTCACAAATCAGGTCTCAACTGGTACCAAAATATTGGGGTCATTCCCTGCATATTGTCAGACAACAAAGCTATGAAGATAGAACTCAATCACAAGAGGAAAGTTGGAAAGAAGCCAAATATATGGAGGCTAAAGAGCATTCTACTAAAGAATGAATGGGTCAACCAGGAAATTAAAGAAGAATTGAAAAAATTAATGGAAACAAATGATAATGAAAACACAACTGTTCAAAATCTATGGGACACAGCAAAGGCAGTCCTGGGAGGAAAATACATAGCAATAAATGCTTTCTCAAGAAACAACAAAGGTCTCAAATACACAACCCAACACTACACCTAAAGGAACTGGAGAAAGAACAGCAATGAAAGCCTAAACTCAGCAGAAGAGAAATAATAAAGATCAGAGCAGAAATCAGTGAAATAGAAACCAAAAAAACAATAGAACAAATCAACGAAACTAGGAGCTGGTCCTTTGAAAGAATTAATAAGATTGATAAACCCCTGCCAGATGTATCAAAAAGAAAAGAGAAAGGACCCAAATAAATAAAATCATGCATGAAAGAAGAGAGACCAACACCAAAGAAATACAAACAATCATAAGAACATATCATGAGCAACTATACACCAGCAAATTTGCAATCTGGAAGAAATGGATGCATTCCTAGAGACGTATAAACTACCAAAACTGAACCAGGAAGAAATAGAAAACCTGAACAGATCCATAACCAGTAAGGAGATTGAAACAGTCATCAAAAATCTCCCAACAAACAAGAGCTCAGGGCCAGACGGCTTCCGAGGGGAATTCTACTAAACATTTAAAGAAGAATTAATTCCTGTTCTCCTGAAACTGTTCCAAAAAATAGAAATGGGAGAAAAACTTCCAAACTCATTTTATGAGGCCAGCATTACCTTGATCCCAAAACCAGACAAGGATCCCATCAAAAAAGAGAATAACAGACCAATATCCTTGATGAATAGAGATGCAAAAATTCTCACGAAAATACTAGTCAAAGTATCCAACAGTACATTAAAAGGATTATTCACCACGACCAAGTGGGATTTATTTCAGGGCTGCAAGGTTGATTCAGCATCCACAAATCAGTCAATGTTATATAATACATTAATAAAAGAAAGGACAAGAACCATATGATACTCTCAATAGATGCTGAAAAAGCATTTGACAAAGTACAGCACCCTTTCTTGATCAAAACTCTTCAGAGTGTTGGGATAGAGGGTACATACCTCAATATCATCAAAGCCAGCTATGAAAAACCCACAGCAAATATCATTCTCAATGGAGAAAAACTGAGAGCTTTTCCATCAAGGTCAGGAACACGGCAGGGATGTCCATTATCACCACTGCTATTCAACATAGTACTAGAAGTCCTAGCCTCAGCAATCAGACAACAAAAAGAAATTAAAGGCTTCCAAATCAACAAACAAGAAGTTAAACTATCACTCTTTGCAGATGATATGATACTTTATGTGGAAAAGTAAAGACTTCACTCCAAAACGGCTAGAACTCATACAGGAATTCAGTAGTATCAGGATATAAAATCAATGCACACAAATCAGTTGCATTTCTATACACCAACAACAGGACAAAAGAAAAAGAAATTAAGGAGTCAATCTCATTTACAATTGCACCAAAACCATAAGATACCTAGGAATAAACCTAACCAAAGAGGCAAAGAATCTGTACTCAGAAAACTATAAAGTATACATGAAAGAAATTGAGGAACACACAAAGAAATGGAAAAATGTTCCATGTTCATTGGTTGGAAGAACAAATATTGTGAAAATGTCTATGCTACCTAAAGCAATCTACATGTTTAATGCAATCCCTATCAAAATACCATCCATTTTTTTCAGAGAAATGGAACAAATAATCTTAAAATTTATATGGAACCAGAAAAGACCTCAAATAGCCAGAGGAATGTTGAAAAAGAAAGCCAAAGTTGGTGGCATCACAATTCCAGACTTCAAACTATTACAAACTGTCATCATCAAGACAGTATGGTACTGGCACAAAAACAGACACACAGATCAATGGAACAGAATAGAGAGCCCAGAAATAGATCCTCAACTCTACGGTCAACTAATCTTCAACAAAGCAGGTAAGAATGTCCAATGGAAAAAAGACAGTCTCTTCAACAAATGGTGTTGGGAAAATTGGACAACCACGTGCAGAAAAATGAAACTGGACCATTTCTTTATGCCACACACAAAAATAGACTCAAAATGGATGAAAGACCTCAATGTGAGAAAGGAATCCATCAAAATCCTTGAGAAGAACACAGGCAGCAACCTCTTCGACCTCAGCTGCAGCAACTTCTTCCTATAAACATTGCAAAAGGCAAGGGAAGCAAGGGCAAAAATGAACTCTTGGAACTTTATCAAGGTCAAAAGCTTTTGCACAGCAAAGGAAACAGTTAACAAAACCAAAAGACAACTGACAGAATGGGAGAAGAGATTTGCAAACAACATATCAGATAAAGGGCTAGCATCCAAAATCCATAAAGAACTTATCAAACTCAACACCCAAAGAATAAATAATCCAATCAAGAAATGGGTGGAAGACATGAAAAGACATTTCTGCAAAGAAGACATCCAGATGGCCAACAGTGCTCCAGAAAAAGTGCTCCAGATCACTCAGTATCAGGTAAATACAAATCAAAACCACAATGAGATACCACCTCACACCACTCAGAATGGCTAAAACCAATAAGTCAGGAAATGACAGATGCTGGCGAGGATGTGGAGAAAGATGAACCCTACTACACTGTTGGTGGGAATGCAAGCTGGTGCAGCCACTCTGGAAAACAGCATGGAGATTCCTCAAAAAGTTGCAAATAGAGCTACCCTACAATCCAGCAGTCACACTACTGGGTATTTACTCTAAAGATACAAATGTAGTGATCCAAAGGGGCACGTGCATCTGAATGTTTATAACAGCAATGTCCACAATAGCCAAACTATGGAAAGAACCTAGATGTCCATTAATAGATGAATGGATAAAGAAGATGTGGTGTATATATATACAATGGAATACTATGCAGCCATCAAAAGAAATGAAATCTTGCCATTTGCAATGATGTGGATGGAACTAGAGGGTATTATGCTTAGCGAAATAAGTCAATCAGAGAAAGAAAATTATCATATGATCTCCCTGATATGAGGAATTTGAGAGGCAAAGTGGGGCTTTGGGGCTAGGGAAGGAAAAAATAAAACAAGATGGGATCAGGAGAGAGACACACCATAAGAGACTCTTAATCTCACAAAACAAACTGAGGTTTGCTGGGAGAGAGTGGTTAGATTATGGACATTGGGGAGGGTATGTGCTATGGTGAGTGCTGTGAGTGTGTAAACCTGGCGATTCACAGACCTGTACCCCTGGGGCTAATAATACATTATATGTTAATAGAAAAAAATTTTTTGAATAAAATAAATACACAAACAAAAAAAGTACTGTGAGGATTATACCATACAGAGAATTAAAATCTATCACAATAATAAACCAAAGAAAGGTGTCAGGGAAAGGACATATATTGCCATGAATTTTTAAAATTTTGTGGGAAGTTGCATAAAATCAACTTCATACCTCCCTGTCTTACCCTTACACTTTCTTATTCTATTAAATCCCAATGACCTTAATCTTTGTCGTCATCATGACTTTCAATCCCTATTCTTTATCTGTACTAGCATTATTTCCTTGCTTTCCCACTCAGTAGGACCCTGTGGCCATACCATAGACTCACAGATGCTACATTGCCAGGGGTAGAACATTATCCCCTACAAAACCTTCACCTCTTTCTTTTTTTTTTTCTCGTTAATTTACTTGTACTTTTTAAATTTAAATTCAATTTAGTTAACATATAGTGTATTATTAGTTGCAGGGATAAAATTGAGTGATTCATCAGTTGCATATAACCCCAGTGCTCCTTACATCAAGTGCCCTCCTTAATGCCCATCACACAGTTACTCCATCCCCCCACCCACTTCCCTCCAACTACCCTGTTTGTTTCCTAGATTTAAGAGTCTCTTATGGTTTCCCTTCTTCTGTTTTTATCTTATTTTATTTTTTCTTTCTCTTCCCCTATGATCATCTCTTTTGTTTCTTAAACTCCACATATGAGTGAAATTATATGGTATTTGTCTTTCTCTGATTGACTTATTTTCCTTAGCATAATACACTCTAGTTCCATCCATGTTGCTGCAAATGCCAAGATTTCATTCTTCTTGATGCCATAATAATATTCCATTGTGTATATATCTATATATCTATAGATATGTATATATATCTATAGGTATCTATATATGTCTATATCTATGTATCTATACATAGATATTTATCTATATATATATCTCTGTATCTTTTACCTATATCTATATATAACACATCTTCCTTATCCATTCATCTGTCAATGGACATCTGGGCTCTTTCCGCAGTTTGGCTATTATGGACATTGCTGCTATAAACATTGGGGTGCAGGTGCCCCTTCAAATCACTATTTTTGTACCCTTTGGATAAGTAAGTAGTGCAATTGCTGGGTTATTGAGCAAAACCCTTATACAGAAGGAGAATTCAGACCTCCAGCTTATTTTCCTGCAGTAGTGCTCTTACCATGATCCTCTATTTCCACGACTGATGCTGTTTGCCTTACCGAGCGTCATACTATATGAACACCTGCATTCAATTTCTCTAGCTTCATCTTTTTTTCACTCATTGTTGCAACTAATTGCTTAGGAAACTCATTAAGAACATCAAGGGCCTCTACTGCCATTTTCTGCATCCAACCTTAGCCTGGCTTCCAGCATGGCTCCTCACTCCTTTGTCCATATGTAATTCCTTGGTGGAATTCATAACTTCAATCTCAGAGACTTACCTTTTAGTTTTCCTATGTCTTCATTTGTCCTCTTTCTTCCTGTGGTAGACATTTGTAAAGTTTTTTTTTAATTTCTAATATTGGAACATCCATACACCTTCCTATGTTTGGGGAATTTCCCATTGTGGTAGCAGACTTCTAAAATAGCCTCCATATTCCTGGCCCCTGGTGTACACACACCTCCCAGTTTTTTAGATACTAACACTGCAAACTCCTAGTTATTTGAATACTGATTTCAGATGTAATTAAGTCCCCAAATCAGCTGACCTTAAAATAGTGAGATTATCCAGGTGAGCCTGACCTAATTACACTAGCCCTTTAAATCTGGGCCTGGAGATCTGAGACAGAATGTCAGAGAGATTTGAAACATAAAAGAGGGATTCAATGAGAGACAAATTCTCCATTGCTGGCTTTGAAGATGGGAGAAGGGTCACAGAGCAAGAAATGCAGATAGTCTCTTATCCCTGAGAGTGACCCTTAGCTGACAGCAAGGAAACAGAGACCTTAGTATTACAACAACAAGGAACTAGGTTTTTCTACAACCTCCAGTTTAGAGGAGGATCCTAAGCTTTAGATGAGAATGAAGTCTGACCAACACCTTGATTTGAGTTTAAGAAGATCCTAAGCAGAGAACTCAAGGCTTTTCACTTACAGAAATATGAGCCAACAAATGAGTGTTGCTTGTGGTCATAACAAATTTGTGATTATTTGTTATGCATCAGGAAAAACAAAACCAAAAAGCTGCTACATCAATAAATGTAGGCATTTGGTTCAGGTGTTGCCTCTGTTAAAAACAAGACAACAGGCCCCAAATGGAATAACTTGTGCTAAACTTTACCCCAGGTCACCCAACTGAGACTTCATTTTATTATAGTTTGGGTTCTCCTAGAAATGCAGTCTAACTCAGTCAGTTAGGAATCACCTGATTAACCCTCGTCAGGTAATCCACCTGACAGAATCCTGCTGCTCCTTAAAGGAAAGTAACTTTGCAATAACCAACCCGCTTTCTGGCTTCGTGTAACTTTTTTCCTGCTCCCTTGTGCCTCTAAAAGTCTTTCATTTTGTACTGCTCCTCAAAACTCTTTTTTCTATCTCCTGGACGGGAGGCTGCCCAATTTAAATCAATTTTTGTTCGTACTCTTAAAATGTTTAATATGCCTCGGTTTATCTTTCAACAGTTTCAGTATCAGAAGAGAGAACAGAGTAGACCCCTAAGGGTCCCCGGGAGCCACAGAGCGACCAAACAGACATTACCTGTGGAGCTCTTGCTTCCTCTCTGTGTCCGGAGGTGGGCTGGCTGGGAAACGGGCCGGAGTCAGACTGGGTCCGACTTAGAAACTGGTCCAGGTCAAGCTGGGTCCAACTTGGGATCCAGACTGGGTTTGGGGTGAAACCGGGCCTGACTTAGAAACCAGACTGGAGAAGTTTATGCTAAGCCCCATGCCTCCAAACTGAGAATTCTAGTTTGTGCTCTCCGACAAGTGGACTCTTAACTCAGTCCGCCAGGAATCACCTGATGAGGGCTAGTTGGGTAATCTGCCTGATAGAACCCTGCCGCTCCCTAAAGGAGAGTTGCTTTGTAATAACCAACCTGCTTTCTGGCCTCATATACTTCTTTGTTCTGCTCCCTTCTGCCTCTAAAAGGCTTTGGTTTTGCACAGCTCCTTGGAGCTCCTTTCTGTCTGCTAGATGGGCTGCTGCCCATTCGAGCAGATTTTTGCTCAAATCAACTCTTAAGATATGCCTCAGTTTATCTTTTAACACCTTTCAGAGGCACTTGTGCCGTACTGTTCTGACTCCCCCAGTGGTGTTAGTGGCTGCTGCTAAAAATCGAGTCCCCCGTGTAGACATAGTGGCCATTCGGCCGGCCCGCTGATAACGAACAGTAAGAGCCAACATTCCCTAGTCTTCATCGTGCACAATCTGTGGCACTGAAACACGTGGATCTTTCTCTTCATTCACTTGTCCAACAAACTTTCACTGACCACACCAAACACTACTTTTTCCTAAGCATTGATAATATAGTGGTTTAAAAACTGACAGGGTTCAGGCCCTGTCCTCACAAACTGTGGGAACTTAAAACATGTCCCCAAATTGTTCACATTTCTCCCATCCAGCCCTGGAATACGAGTGGCCTTAGTAACTCAGTTCTAAGTTTGACGGAATGCTGTCAAAATGCCTCCCGAGCAAAGGAGTGATAAACAGCCATATAGCTCTTCAGGGCTTGCTCTGGGACCCATGTTCTCAGAGCCCATTCCCCGTGCTGTGAGGAAACCCAGGCCACAGAGAGAGTCTCATATAGATGTTCTGGCCGACAGCTCCAGCTGAGATCTCAGCTGAGAGCCACTATCAACCACCAGACACTGGAGTTTTTGAGATGATTCCAACTCCCATCCTTGTCTGCCTATAACTGAATGAGAGACTTAGTGATAATCACCCAGCTGAGTCTAGTCAACCCTCGGAACCATGAAACATAATAACAACAAAAGACCTTTCTTGCTTGTCTCATGCCACAGAGGTTGAGATGGTTTGTTTTCCAGCTATAGATGAGTTTACAGACTAGTGAAGGAATGAGCAGATATTAAACAATTATCAAAAAATAAATAAAATTTAACTATAAGGGTACCAGGAAACTCTCTCACTTGCTCACGAAAACCTTGCCTTACCCTAGCTCTTCTCTCCCCTCTTCCTGGCTTCCCTGCCCTTCTGAATGGCATCACTGTCTGGACAAAAACCGAGGCTGAAAATCTGGGGGGGGGCAGTCCTGACCCATTTTCTTCACACCCATACTCAGTCAGGTCTCCTATCCTGTTGATTCTATTTCCAAAAATGCCTCCCAGCTGGCTGTCTTTGCCATCTCACCACCACCAGGGCCCAGGGCAGGCCCTCGAAATCTTGGCTATCTATCTGGTCTACTAATGTGACTTCTCCAGTTGCTCATTCGCCTCCTACCTAGTCACTCTGTCCCATCTGTTCTTAAAGTGCATCCCTTGTTTTTCTCCATAGAGAAATCTCTACTATATCTTCACTGCTGGAAAATTACAGTACAAATGTCTCTGGCCCTTTGTGAGCTGCTGCTATCCTGTGCTCTGGCTTGGCTCCCCACACAGTTCTGTTACTGCACACTACACTCCAGATAATCTAGACTTCTCAATATACTCCCAGCAAATCCCCTCTTTGATGTCGCTGAGCTCTCTATCCTTCCACTGGATTTGTTATTTTTTTTTTCCTAACCCATATGTCCAGAGTGTACCTCCTATGATCTTCCCAGGCTCCTACAGTAGGGATTGTCACTAGTCCTATGGCCAGCTAACCATGACAGCGGTGTCTAGGATGGTTTGCAGCCCACCATCTCACACAACTGCAGTAAGGAGTTATAGCTGAACACAAGGCTAGCTAAACACTACAGCTCCCAGCCTTCTAGTGCAGCTTGACCCAATCCCATGACTAAGTGCTGGCAAATGGAATGTAACAAGAAACAACATGTGCCACGTCTGGGTCATGCCTTCAAAAGGAATATGCGTGCACTCCCCAGGCCCCCTCTTCCTCTTGCTGGCAGGGTTGAAGTAAGAGCTGGAGCCACGTCTTGGCCTTAGAGACGAAGCCACATGTTGAAAATGACAGAGATACCCCTACAGCCCCAGACCTCCAGGCTCTAGACAGAAAAATAAACCTCTATTTTGCTATGCTGTTGAACATTTGCGGTGGGTTTTTTTCTTTTTTCTAACATCAGCTTAATCTATGCCCTATCTATAGGATAGCTAATCTTTAGATTGAAGGTTTATTGTGGGGTAGGCACAGTGTGTTACATCATTTAATCCTCACAATGATAGTATGTAGGAAATAATATTAGAGATAAGGAAATTAAAGCTGAGAAAGGGTTTACCAGTTGCCCATGGCCACGCGGTGAGTAGGTGATGGAGTTAGAACTCAAGCCTCAGTCAGTGGACTTCAGAAACGACACTTGTAATCACTACTTATCCCTTGGCTCTGATCCACAGGCTTAAGGGCACAGACAGACCCCACTGAGGTTTGCCAAGTATCCCCATAAGCACTTAACAACATGCTTTGCATGTAATAGATACTCAACAAATGTTTGCTGGATGAATGATGGATTGGTTTTAGGAAAACAGGCTTTTTGAAAAGTTCCTAACTACAATAATAGGATTCAGTTAACTGTTTCTGGTACCTGGTCCATGTCTTTACCCGTCCTACACAGTCGGAGAGAGCCTGTAAGAGTATAACAGGCAGCTGGGGCAGCGTTCAGCTCGTGGCAGTCCTCTGTATTTATTTACACAGCTGTTCTCCCCCTCGTTCAAGCTGAAGATTCTGGCCCAGAAATCAGAGATGGAAATAAAATTAGGGGGCTTTTTGAAGACTGCTGTGCAGTATCCTGCATCCTAAGCTCTCAGCAGGGATCTGGGGTCCAGGGACTTTCAAAGTCTTCCTTTGTGCTGGGTTAAGGGTACTAGTACAAAGTGAATAGTGCTGGGAGCTTCAGGCTGTGGGAGAGGTTATTAGAAAGTACTGACATCCTGCTGTGAGGCCTGAATGTGTCCCCTTCCTCAGGGCTGTTATCTGGAGCCCTTCAGTAGAAAAGGAATAGAACAGAATGCCTGAACTGTCCTAGGGTTGCCTCCAGCCCTCCCCTGGGAAGACTTTGAGCAATGAACAGAAATCAAGAGGAAACTGAAGAATAATTTTTTAAAGGATCTTCAAATAGCCAGTCTTTATTTTTCAAGTGGGGGGTACTAAGAGACGAAAT
>RCUC01109240.1:0-13276 GCA_003697995.1 Taxidea taxus jeffersonii
TAAGACTGGCTACCTCATTTGGACATGTTTCAACATGGTCCTCTAGAAAATCATGAGGAGATAGAAAACACCAAGACAGATTTTGCAGAGAGTGTCATGCAATGTACATGATACTCCCAGAGAGGCAAAAGTGATGTGGATAAGAAAGGAGAAGAAAACCTCCTCTGGTTCTCCTGGATGCTCTCTCCCAGTATTTCACCTGCACTATACCCAACTTTTAAGAAATGGCCCCTTGTTGATATTTTCAGTTTACTTTCCTATCTCCCCATTAGACTATAAGTTTTCTGAAATCGGAGAGCTCCAATCCAGCTGTGTCCCCAGCATCTAGAGATTATATTGTAAATATTTGAACTATGACAGCACTTAGTTTCTAATCCAGCCCTACTACTCTCTAGTAATTTAGCCTTGGGCAACTTAACCTTCATGTACTTCAGTTTTGTCATCTGTAGAATGGGGATGTTAGTATAGTATCAACCTCATTGGGTCCTGAGAATTGAATGACAAAATATTGTGTTGGGTGAATGAATCAAAATATCAATTACTTGATAATCTTGTCCTAGGTTAGTCCTGGTCAGTTTAAAAAAACCAACAAAAGTACCCACTTACACACTCAAGATTCACTACAATACAAGAAGGGATCTCAGAAACCAGACTAGGCAAGATCCTTAAAGTCAAGGCTTTCCAGAAGAGCTTATAGTGACACAAATTGGAGCTCTCTAATCCAATTCTCTTTCTAGCTCATAATAGGAGCTGACTTGCATGGCTCTGAGTTATTGGACTTGGGGCCATTGTGAAAGAGAGGACAGGAAAGGCTTTTTCATCCTCAGGCTGGAAAACAATCACCCAGATTCCTGCACTGGCCTCTGCTGGCCCACAGCTCAGTTCCAAAGAGCCTAATGGGTACAAATATAGTTCGGGAAAGATGACAAAAAGAGGAGAAAACAGGAGAAATGAATGCTGAAGCCCCAAGGCTGTATGGACATGGTTCTGTTGGGCTGGAGGTGGCTGCTGGTGCCAGAGGGTAGGTGTTAAAGTTGCTGGGGCTTTTGTAGCTTTTGCTGGGACCTCCACAGCTGAGGCTGAGCTGGGCCCACCAGAAAGGATTATCACTGTCTCCCGTTCAGCAAGTCCTAGGAAGGTCAGATGGAACCTGACAACTGTAACTACAAACCTATAGTTTCTGGAAGAAAAAGTAAATCTTAAAAGCCTTCTGGAGAGTGAGAAGAGCATAGGTGTTGATGATATGGGTCCTAAAGTCCATACACCCAAGTTGGTATCTCAGCTCTATTACTTCCTTGAGCAAACCAGTTAACCTCCCCAAGCCGGTTTCCCCAACCGAAAAGGGGGCACAAAAAATAGTACCTGCCTCAAAAGTATTGTGAGGATTCAGTGAGATGGTTCAGGACACCCTGTTTCATGATGACCCCATTTAAAATACCTCTTGCCCTCTTCCACTTTTTCTTTTTCCATTATATCTAATGCTGTCTGACATGTAAAAATGTGTGTGTGTGTGTGTGTGTGTGTGTGTGTATGTGTGTGTGTGTGAGAGAGAGAGAGAGAGAGAGAACAGGAACAATACATGTATAGTCTATTCTTTGTTTCTCTCCCTCTGCTACAACATAAGATCCAAGAAGGCAGAGAAATCTCTGTTCTATTTTTTTAATAGATTGCAACTACTTAGAAGAGTGTCGGATGCATAGTAGGTGCTCAGGCAATTTTTGTAAGTGAAGGTAAAGGCCTTGACCCACAGCAAAAGTTCAAGAACCTGCCACTATTACTTGCTTACCCCTGCTTCTAAAATCCTGCCTGAGGCTGCACTCCCAATAGTCCCGTGTTCCATAATGCTGAGCTCATTCCTTTCTTACAGCATTCATCCCATTTTGTCTCTTATTATAACCTCTGTACTTGTGGGTCTTATTTCCTCTACTGGAATAAAAGTGCAGCGATTCGAGGATCAGGTTCAGTGAGTAAAGATCAGGCCACTATGTGCCGTCGTTAAGAGAATAGGCTTTAGATTCAGATCGCAGTTTGCATACCCAGCTCTGCCACTTACTGGGTGCCCTTGGGCAAGTTAGTGTCACCACGCTTCATTTTCTTCATCACTTTAATGAGTGTCATGGTTGTTTTGCGTGCAGAATTGTTTGGAGGATTAAATGAGATACTGCTTTAAACTCGCTCTCACGGTGCCTGACACACAATAAAAAGGAAGTAAATGTCAGCTGTGATTATTCAACGTGGCCTCGCTCCCCCTGGATATTTTGCATGGCGCCTGGCACAAAGCATCCAGTAGAGCAAACAATCATGGAACAAATGCATCTCAGATTTAACCTGAAGCAACCCACGACTTCACACAGTTCTCCTAATGTTCTCTCACTCTGCCCTGCCTCGCCCTCTGTCCCCATCCTCCAAGCCAACTAAGTTCAAGTCTCCCCCGCCGACTGACCACATCACCCCTCACGTCGCCCTGCTCCCATTTGTGAGCCAAAGCTGTCATTCTTACAGCAGTCTGGCGGGGCTGCAGGCTGCTTGTCAGAGATCAGGTCAAGCAACAAAGGAAGAGATTAGATGCCAAGGACTTACTGCATTTTAATGCTTGGTCCCTGGCCCATATTTATGCTAAGGGACAACAATTACAACACTATGACCTTGCATAACAAATGGATCTGTCAAACCAGGCCTTGCAAAATGACTTTCATGAATTCAGGCTTAACTGGTGATTTTCCAACACACAGTTGTTGGTATACACACAGGCCTACCATACTCATTTGTCAAAGTTGAAAGGAAAGGGATGCATTCATTCATTCATGTATTCATTCATTTACTCCTCTAGCTGTTCAACAACCGTTTGCTCAGTGCTAGGCTAACACCGATGAATAAGATATAATTTGCACTTTGAAGGAGCTTACAGTATAGGGGTGGAAGTCACAGAAAAGTCAGCATGCCACGTAGAACAGAACAAACCCCCCAAACTTCCATTTCCTTCTGCAAAGCTAAGCTACTGTCTTAGGTGGCTACAACAAAATACCATAAACTGGGTGGCTTATAAACAACAAAAAATTATTTCTCACAATTCTAGAGACTGGAAGCTCCAAGATCGAAGTGTTGGCAAATTTGGTGCCGGGTGAGAGCCTGCTTCCTGGTTCCCAGACAGTGGCAGTCTCTCTAGGTCTTCCCAGGGTAGAAGGCACAAGAGAGCTCTCTGGGGCCTCTTTGAAAAGGGCACTAACCCCATACATGATTCTGCCCCAATGTTTTCATTACATCGCTAAGTCCCCACTTCCTAATACCATCACAATGGAGGTTAGGATTTCGACGTGAGTTTTGGGGGTTCACAAACATTCAGTCTAAAATAGCAGCTGGTAACCAAGGTCAGAATTTGGAAAATTGGAAGAAATAGGACATTTTCTATGTTCCCCTCAATCATCTAGGTAATTGCCTCCTTTTCAGTTCCCTTTGCCAGAGAGGATTGGAAGACTTGTCTGTGCATTAGAGGACAAACACGTTCTATCATTACTCTCCTCAGTGGAAGATGTCCAACTGGTTTTATCCACTTTTCTGTTGGTCAATGTATTATTTTCCATGGCTGCTGTAACAAATTACCACAAATTTAATGGTTTAAAACAAATTTAGCATCTTCTAGCAATAGAGGCCAAGAGCCTGAAAAGGGTCTTACTGGCCTAAAATTATGTCAGCAGAGTTTCTTTCCTTTATGGAAACTTTAGGGGGAAATCTGCTTTCTCATCTTTTCTAGCTCCTTGGCTCACAGCCTCCTTCCATCTCCAAAGTCAGCAATGGCAGGTGGAGTCTTTCCCTATATCACTCCAGTACTGACTCTTCTACCTCCCTCTTCCACATCTAAAGGACCCTTGTGATTACACTGAACCCACCTAGGTAATCCAGCAAAATCTCTTTATGTGAATATCAGTTTGTTAGTAACCTTAACTCCATCTGTAACCTGATTTCCCCTTTGCCATATAACAAAACATAGTCTCAGGTTCTGGGGAGTAGGATTTGAACATCTTTGAAGGACTCATAACTTGCCTATCATAGCAGTGGAAGCTTTGCCTTCACACTGTCATTATGGCCCTCTCTAAAATATTCAGGATGAAGTTCAGGGAATCATTCTGAGTGTCCCAGACCACTGGATGTAATAGTTGCTCATATGGGATAGACTGCATGCAGAGCTAAATTCGAGAACTCAAGTCTCAGAAAACATAGCAAATACCTTGCTACCTGTTATCAATTGATACGTTGATCAGTTCCTCTTCAGAAACCCACCATGAGGAAAACTGTGATTCTGATTCCATGCAGCTCCCTGGATATGGTTCCAGATGCTGAATAATCCATCATTCTTAAGATCTTTCCATTTCAAATGGCCATTCCTCCCTGTCTCTCCCCATGTCTTCTACAGCCCATCTTCTCTCTGATGCCAAAGTGGGAAAACTCTGTCAAATTTTTAATAAAAATTTGTTGTTCCTGCTAACATTAGCCAATTTTGAAATGATTGCATAGGCCAAAATGGAATGATTCTTGATTCTTCTCTTCCCACCACCCACCATGGAACCCTCTCTTAATTCTTACTGGCTGTACTTCTAAGATATATGCCAAATCTATTACTAAAGTACTTCTCATCACCTCCACCAGGCCCACCCTCTTTCAAGCCTCACCATCTTATATTCTATTGTAATAGCCTCCTCCATTGGTTTTTTTTTGGGAATATGCCACCCCCGAATATGTCACTTTGGCATAAGGATTCATTTCCACTGAAGGCAATTAAGAATTAAGAAAATTCTCTGCCTCCTCCCTCCATAGCAGAAAGAACAGGATGATTCTGAATCACCAGAGACAACTCTAGACTCTTAACCCAAAGGTGGCACCAGAGTAATCTACAAGCCAATCTTTCTAAAACAACCCTTATGTTTCATCAGCTTCTCTCATATATTTGCCTTCCCACAATTCACTGCATCTCGAAGTTTAAAGTCCCTTTCCTTTGTCTTTGTCACTCTACCGATGTGTTGTTTTTTTGTTACAATGCCATATAAGTAAGCCCAGCTTCTAACTCCTCCTTTGAGTTATTAGTCACTGAGTACTCCCACGTGTATGTGTGATGGACTCAAGAAACTTCTATTTGTTCTTCCTTTGTTAATCTGTCTTTCTCCAATCTAATTTACGGGCCGCAGCCAATGAACCTAAGATGGGTGGAAGAAAGAAATTTTTTTCTCCCTGTTCCTACTTCTCTTACCTGCTGGCTGTTTTCAACCTTGAAGCCAGAATGATAGCTTTAAAACAAAAAGCGGATAATGTCACTCTTCTTCCCAGATGACTTTTTCAGTGATTTTCCATCACACTAAAATGAAATCTAAATCCATAATATGGCTCACAGGCCCTACAGAGTCTGATCTGGACAACCTCTCATCTGCATCCTCAGTCTCAAGGGTTCCTAATTTAGGACATTTTACACCAGTGAATCCCCTGCCTGCCAGATCCTTCTCTAGGGTTTCCGGTAGCCAGCTTCTTCACATTACTCAAGAAACAACTGAAGTGTAGGGTTGCAAGATAAAACAGAAGATGTTCAGTTAAATTTGGATCTCAGATTAACAATGAATAACATTTTAGTAAAAGTATGGCCTTTGTACATACATACTGAACATCTTATATTTTTATTTGCTAAATCTGGCAATACTATTTAAATGACATTAATTCAATGAGGTATCTAAATATTCTCACCTACTTCACGTCCTGTCTTTTTAGCTGACTTGATTATTAATATTATCATTATTGTTACAGTGGTTATATTGATTATTTATTAGTTTCTGTTAATTATCTATCTATCCAAGTAGAATATAAGCTTCGCAAGGTAGAGACAATGTTTTAAGCACACTGTGTCCCCAGAACTCAGTACAATTGAAGAGTCATGCTAGTTATTTGTTAAAGAAGTAAGTCAATAGATAACTTAAGTTTCTTTTACCTTGTGTTCTGACTGTATGGTAGCTACCCTCTCCCCCTCAAAACAGTGTACAGCTGTCTAGGCGGGCTTAGGGAAGGCACAACAAACTTGATTATCACAGGAGGTAATTTAAAAAGAAAAAGCTCCAATTTATATTTCAAAATATGTTCCCATCACATGTACTTATTCAGGTTAGCCCTAGCCAGACACTATAGGCACTCAGTCAATGTCAGACCCTCTGCCCTGGATTACAATGGAGAATGGCATTTCCCTTTCTGTGTGAGGGGGATGAGGAGCAGCTGGCACAGGACCCCTGGGGAAATCCATGATGTATTTAATTGTCCGGGCACTTAAGGAAGGGATGGGGTCACTTTTCCAGTTCTGCTTTTCCTGTTCATTTAAATGCACACATTTAAATCAGGCCCTTCTTCCTGCCTAGCTGACAATTACCATATTTGACAGTTGCTAGTCCTCAGCGATGCCTGACTTGTGAATAATTTAGGAACCCTGGGTTATTGCCTAATCGAGACAACTGAATAAAAGTGAGATCTAGACGTGTAGCATCAGCAGCTCCTTGTCCAAAATGGCAGCATTACAACTGAGGAAGTGATAGGCACATTGAGAAGGAAAAGCACTATCCCACAGCATTCTGCTATAAGTTCATTCATTGAATATAATCTTTGTCTGATATTCATATTACAACAGTTACAAATCCCAACAGGATATACGGTTGACAAGAAGAAAGAGGGATTTCACCAGTCCTATATCCTGGATTTTACAGAAGAGTCTCTACTCCAGATAGACTGGGCCCTGTCCCCCAAAACCACATACCATTGTGTTTGATTTGGAAAATATGGTCACTATTCATTTGTTCAACCATCAAAATTGTATTGTGTTCTTACCATGTGTTAAATATTGTTCTAGGTCCCAGGATAAAATGCTAAAAAAAAAAAAGTATCACCCCAGGGCACACGTAAGTTATTGGTAGAAATAGCTATAAGCAAACAATGTCACAAGTATGAGTATTTATCATAATAAGTGCCATGAAGGAAAACTTGAGGATGAAATGATAGTGTGGTATAAGGAACATTGATTTGGATTAGTGGGAGAAAAGAGAGCTGATCAGGAAAGTTTTCTTAGAAGAAATGACATGAAAGAAGATTTTCAAAGAATGAGCAAAAATTATTCGTGCAAGGATTAGAAATAAGAGCCTTCAAACCAACTTACATGAAAACTCAGTTACAGGCATGAGATTGCAGCCTTAGAACAACTGGATTGGAAATCAAGATGGCAGGACCCTAATGAACCAGGGTCAGAAGGGCAGAGAAGTGCCTGAGGAGACAGGTCAAATTGGCATAGGGCAGGAGGGCCTTTGTGGCCTCTGGGAACAGGATTTCATTCAGAGTGCAGAGGCAAGCCATCTTGGTCTTAAACAGGTGGAGTGATAGGATTATACTTGCATTTCAAAAATTTCACTCTGGCTCTTGAAAGAAACCCATCTTGGAGCAGGTTCCCCAAAGTGAAATAAGGCTTCAAAGATCCACTGGGGAGTGAGGAAAGGATATCAGAATATTGATACTTTTTATTTAACATTTGTATTTTTATGTGTTTTATAAGCACAGAAGCACTAATGCAGTACTACCAGTATATAATTTATAAGCAAATAAATATATATTGGAGTTGTATGCCTACTGATAAGATTTTAAAAGGACAGGATAGAATAAATCTGGTAATCAATGGGTTAGACAAAATAGAGGTATACAGAGAAAATGACAGATTTGAGATAGTATCTGCAGGAGTCGGAGGGGGGGACCTTTATTTTACATTCTTAGGTTCTGAAAATGGAGCCTGCAAATTAGACCAATGAATGACAGTTTAACAGGAGAAAAGGCATATACATTTGATTTGATATTAGTATTATAATTTTTATATACATGGAGGCCTTCATAGAAAAGAAGTGAAGACCTAAAGGATCAGTTAAATCTGGGGATTTGTATATAATTTTAACAAAGAGTAATAATACATTTGTGAGATGTGATACAACAAAGGAAAAGGGGCTTAATGTTCTAGGTGCACTAGTGAGAAGGTAAATATATTGGGGAAACTAAGGGAAGATGAGGGTTATTTTAGTTAAGATCGGTGCCTCCTCTCTATCTCTAGTGATAAGAGATAATTTAATAATTTATTTAATTAATTATTAATAAATATTAATAATTAATTAATAAAAATTAATAAATTAATTCAATAATTTAAATTATTAATTTATTAATTTGTTAATGAATTGGTTAATTAATTAATTGATTGATTAAGAGATGATTTAATGTTATTCAAATCTTGGTGTGGGAAAGGAGTGGGAGGGAACAACTTCACAAAGGGAAATAACATGTCCTGCTTTTAGGGAGATGGGGAAGAGCAAAGAGCTCTTTCTGCACTTGTTGCTTTATTGTCTTCAACTCAAAATAATCCTTATGCCAAAGGGATGTCTTTAGGAGTAGCATATTCTGATCCCCTTCATACCCTAGAAGATGCTACATAGAGTCTCCCATGTGAGAAGAAGCTCAAACATAAACCAGGAGCCACAACTTGAGTGTCAGTTCAGAACTTTGGATCTTTGGGGTCATGCTGTAGTCATCATTTGCCTTCTCTGCTCTCCACATTTCAATATGTCTGGCATTATGTCTTCAGATACAGCCCACGACAGGACTCTTAACTATCCTTCTGTCTCAGTTTCTCCAGGGAAGGAGTGTCTAACTCCTTAATAAGGTGTTCCCACGGCCCCCTGAAGTATATCCTACACACTTTTTAAAGGTTACATTTTGAGTTCTACTATCCCAAATATATTTTGTAATCAATAAAAATTCATCCAGCCATTTTCTAAAATTGAGATAATAGTCAAAAGAAATCTTAGTTGCTACTGTCCTTCTCCCTCCTGAGCCCAGATGCTTATAAAGAATCTACACACACACACACACAGATGGGCTGATAAAAGTATTCCAGCTTTCAGGATTCATTTTGTATTCTTCATTGTAAGGTCTTTCATCCTGAAGCCTGAGGCCTTGGTGGGCTCTACCACCATCTTCTCTGAGTTGTGATAAGCATCCTATCAACAGGAAATTAAAAAAAAAAAAAGTCAGGCATGATTTCCTTGGTCAGGTGGGAAATTTGCTGGGGCTGTGGTGTGCCTGGTTATGATTGAGAAGTTTCACTGTCTTTAACCTCAATCTGCATAACAAAGCCAATGTTGGCTGCTTAGCATAATGGGAAGATATTCAGAATACCACCCACACTTGGGATGCTCAACAAAATACAGGCAGACACAGCTCAGAATCCTAGGACTGAGGTTGAAGGAGGAATTCACCCTCCCTTGCCTCCTCCCACTGTGTGGAGGGCAACCAGCCAGAGACACAGGTGTGCAGCTCATTAAGAACAGAATTAAGCCCAACGGGATAGGTAACAACCACATGAAGAATGCTCTGCTGAGTACAGGCACTCTTCCTGCTATGACCTTGAGAAGAGAGTTGGGAGTAAAATGCTGCCTCCCTTATTTACCTGTTCACTCTACTACCAACCCAGTGAGAAGAGCCACAAAGCTGTTTTATGTCTAGATCTGCAGCAGGAGGCCAAGAAATATGGTTGTTTTAATAGTATATTTAAGGAAATAGCTGTGAAGTATACTCAGTATGTCAAGAACCGTCCTGAGAGCTGGAGAAGCTAATGAAAACAGCAGAAAGCCTGCATTCCAAAGGAATCTCCAAAATATGTGAACACATCTAAAACATTATTTCTGTCTTAAAATTTTTTTTCAGATAATAAAGCCACAGTGAGGTTCAGAGGGCTAAATTCTTACTCCCAACTATACAGTCTCACAAGCGTGAGTCCTTAGCAAAATTAGAGATTAGTTTGTGCTGCAGACCTCAGGGGTTGCTGTCAAATAACAGAAACTAGAAACAAATCCTTGGTGCCTAAGGTCTGTTAAAGATCTTTGTTTTCAAGAAGAAAATATGCACAGAGAATTTTAACCTAGAGTAGGGAACAAACTATGGGCTAGACAGAGGAAGGGTTGGAAGTTTCCAAGTATAGACTCCAAAAAGAACCAGAGTTTTAGTAACTCTATTGTCTTAATGTATTCTAAAATATTGAAAACAGCAAGAAAAATTTCATGTCTGGTTTATTTTCTTGAAAGGCCTTAGGAAGTTTTTAAATTTGTCTGAGCATCTTGGGATATGGTATCTAACAAGTATAAGTGATGTCAAAGATGAATTCGCACTTGGTAGGGATCTCAAGACTATTTGAAAGGATTATTACAAGTGGTAAATGTGGGAAAGTTATTGCAATAGGGAAAGGGGCTACAGCAGTAGGAAGAGCACTGTGACCATAAGATCTATGAGAACTTCAAGAGTTAGGCAAAAAAGATGCTTCTTTTATAGAGTAGGAATAAACAAGGCTACAAAGAACCAGGTATGGGGAAGTGGGTGAAAAGATGGTGTTATGGGATAGCAGATGGGAGAATGTTTTGTCCTAAGGCCAGTCGCGGGGGGGGGGGGGGGGGGGGCTCTGTCTTAGTCAGCACAGGCTGCTTTAACAAACCACCATAGAGTGGGAGGCTCATACTTAATGGAAATTTATTCCTCACAGTTCTGAAGGCTGGACTATCAGATTGCCAGTATGGCCAGGTTCTGCTGAGAACCTCCTCTGGTTTAGAGATGGCCTACTTCTTGTTGTATCCTCAAGGGGCAGAGAGCAGAGAGAGGAAGCAAGTTCTGAGCTGACTCTTATAAGGGTACTGATCCCATTCATAAAGGCTTCACTCTCATGACCTTATCTCCCAAAGGCCCCACCTTCTAACATCACTACATTGGTGGGTAGGGTTTCAACATATGAATTTTGGGGTGTACAAATTTCATACCATGGCAGGCTGTTAAGGAGAGGTTGTGCATAGGCTCACGCTAAGAAGCAGAGCAAAATTCAGTAATCTGGGAGAAGAAGGGAGGCTTAACCAAAGCTTTAAGTTTACAAGTATATTGTTTCAGTTGATGAGTGGGAACAAAACAGTTTAGTCAATCATTGAAGAGGTAAAGAATGGAAACTTGAAGAGTTTGTGTCTGGCCTTATCATGGGCAAACATGGGGGGTATCCATGAGTCTTATCTAGGTCGTATGAGGAAAAGTGGTTCTTTGAACTAAATCATTTCCAGGAGCACAATGGGTGAGAGGGTTTCTTGATCTCTGTTTTTTTCCAAGAACACAGGGCTCAGGTAAAACTTAATATGGTCAGTAAGAGTAATTATAGAGGTAACCAGGCTTTTTGATTAAAATCAGATATTCCAGAAATATCCAGTTTGAATGGAATCTCTTAATGTTTGGACATGGTGTTTTGGCTTTTAAGTAATTGGGCATTTACTTTTTTAAATATAAATCTACAACACAACACCCTTCCAGGGTACCATTAGAATACCACAGTAACCTAACAAAGCCCTCAATTTAAATATATTATAGTGTAAAAAAGTAATTGTCATGGTGAGGAAACCTCTCATTTATGACCAATTCATAAATATCTATTGGGTGTCCACAATATACATCCTGCTTATTACCTACATATTTATGCAGAAAAATTCCACCAACACTCTATTCCCCAAACCCAACTTTTCAGTGAAATCTAGCTTAAACAGCTAGTTCAAGCAACCCTACAATAAACATAATTTATATACAAAAGGAACTTTGTCAAGAAAAACTTCATTTTCTCCCTTGTTACCTTATCTTCATCTGGGTTGTTTCTATATGAGTTGTACCAAGAGATATTTCGTAGCTGCTGGACAAAAATATCCAGGTATCTTTAGAAAATTCCTGTTAGAGAATATGCAGGCAAAGGAGCATAGGAAATCACATAAGAAATTAAAGTGATGAAAAATTAATTACAGCTTAATCCTAAAACGCTTTACAACCTATACACACAATGTACCGAGCCAACATAATAAGCAGTACACATTTAGATAATCCATTTTCAAATATTACTTTTAAACTGCAATCTCCTTCAATTATCGAACAAGAATAAAGCATCATTAAGCATGTTACTATGGAAGGGTAAACTGGCTGAGTTATATGTTAAAAAAGCAACCCCCCCACCACCACCATGTAAACACTTAGGAAGGGCCCTCCTGCCTCTCCACCTACTCCCTAATTATGTTTCTCCTTCTGCTCTCTCCACCTACCACCCAGAATTATTTCAAAGGAACTAAAGCTTTTATTTACTGAGTTACCAGAGTGTTAATCATGTCTAATGGTTTTAACACAAAAGCAGCCAAACTTTAAATGTGTTATTTGGAGGCCATTTTTGCCTTGCCTCCTTTTGTCCACTTGGATTTCTCCTCCTGTCTCCAAATTCTCCCCTAATTCCAGTGAACCTCGCTCCCTCCATTGAAATCAGCACCTTTTTTCAGTGAGCCTATGTTGGGGTAAGGGGACTCGGGTGAAATTTAGGAAAGGAACAGCAACAGTGCAGAGATCATTGGCTTCAGAAAGTCATCTTATTAATCCCTATGTCACCATCACCACTGTAGGGAAGGAAAAATATTCCTTCTGCCCTCTTTGGGCTTTTCATCTGTGCTTTAGAATTAAACTGACATAAAACAGATTAACAGAAGAAAAGCATACAGATTTATATAAATTTTGTATGACATGGGAGTCCAAAGAAGTGGTAAAACCTAAATGTTTTTATACTGCATTGAACAAAGAGAGACAATTGTGGAAAAGTAACTAAAATATTCCAGAGAGGCTAAAGGAAGATAAGAATTATTTTGACAAAGTCTGTTTGTGCAGAATTCTCTCAGCTTTGGCTCCTCATCGAGGAATGTTTCTTTTCTCCCAATACAAGGAGAATATCTTTCACATGGGAGTTTTTAATCTCCTCTTTTCAGGCAGAAAAGGAAAGATTAGAATGCCTTTCTCTTGCACCTGCTGTTTTTCAAGTGGCTTTAGCTCAAAATAATCCTTATGCTGAAGTAGCATATTTTTAGGGTACCTGTGCTGCCACTCTTTATCCCCTAACACAGTGCCTGACTCCAATAGATACTCCATCAATATTTATGAAGTGGGTGGGGAGGGAAGGAAGAAGAGAGGAAGAAAAGTAAGCAGGCAGTGATAAGGTCCCGTGTTGACCACCTCACCGAAAACAACCGAGGACACTCAGGATAATGCAAGTCACACAGCGAGGTTTATTGCAGCTAGCTGGGGTCCAAGTATCTGCCCGGCGCAGCCTGTTTCAACAAAGATCCCAAATGCAAGGCTCTATGGGTTTATATATGTTTCAAACAGCAAGCATGAGTCGCATAGT
>ML097900.1:2043-12396 GCA_003697995.1 Taxidea taxus jeffersonii
TGAAATCATATAGTCTTTGTCTTTTTGTGATTGGCTTATTTCATGGAGCATAATGTCTTCAAGGTTCATATATGTGACAGGTGTCAGAATTTTCTTTTTTTCTACATTCGAGTAATATTCCATTGTATGAATATACCACATTTTGTTTATCCATTCACCCATTGGTTGACACTTGGGTTGCCATTGCAAGAAAGGCTGCTATATGCTATGCTATATATGCCATGTATATAATATGGATGTATAAATACCTTTGAGACACTGCTTCCAGTTCTTTTGGGTATATGTCTGGAAATGAGATTTACGGATCAGATGGTAATTCCATTTCTTGAGTAACTGCCATACAATTTTCCATAGCATTTTCTTATTCACTTTAAATTAATTTTTACTTTTATCAAAGTAATTTGTGCACATAAAGTATTTGGATACCCCACACATTTCTAGATCACAAATTTTGGCTAAGTAACCAGCACTTACATTATTACAACTATTGTAGATATTTCACTTTGCTGAGCCCATATTTGCCAGACATAATATGATAGGCTTCCTTCCTTGTACTTATTTTTTTTTCAAGTTGACTATAACATTCCAGGGTAATCAATGAAATTTAAAGTCAATAATTAAGTAATGAGCCCCTTCCAAGTTTCTTTTTATTATTCCTGGAATTGTTATTATCTCATTTTTTATTGACTTTGTCTCTGTGCCTATTGCTGTATTTCCTAATTGCATCAATAGAGCTGTCTGATGCCAATCACTAACTTCTTCCAGATGCTCAAGCACACCATTCATCCTACCAGCTCTACCTTCTTTTCACTGAGGGCATTCATACAGATTTTACAAAGTTTCTCTCTTCCTTTCTTTGCAGTTTATCCATTTCCTCCAAGTGCTGCTTTTCTATTTGTTTCTGTGATCGCCCTCTTTCATACTGAAGTCTTTCCTCCGATTTCTAGTGATCCTTGCTTGTCTGTTCCCATGTAAATTTGAGGCACTGAAGGGCTGAGAGAAAACTCTGTATGTATAAGGTAGACTTCTCTGTAATGTGATCAGGTTGTAAGTGAACCTTATTTTCAAGGAAGCCTTACAAGATTAGGATCATTAGATCTTATTTTTCTCTGGGTCATTCAGTTTCTCCCCCAAATTCCTGAGTCTCCTCACAGGAGATGTGTACCTGGCTGTTAGCATCCTGGACATAGGATGGCCTTTGATGATCAGGCTTTCTTGTAATGCCTGTTTTTAGTTTGGCATCTCATTACTGCCCTCATTCTCTCTGAGCCTGGTGATTATAATGCTGATTCATCTGCCTTTCCAAAGCTTTTAAGTTGATATTTCTCAGTTCTATTATAATGTGTCTTCCTGTTGATATTTGAGGTTCTATGACTAAGTTAATAGAATTAAAAAAACAAACAAACATGTTTAACATTCTGGAAAGACAGCAAATGCTTTTTTAAAAAAGATTTTATTTGTTTATTTGACAGAGTGAGAGAGAGGTCACAAGTGGGCACAGAGGCAGGCAGAGAGAGAGAGGGGAAAGCAGGCTCCCCACTGAGCAGAGAGCCCGATGTGGGGCTCGATCCCAGGGCCCTGGGACCATGACCTGAGCCAAAGGCAGGGGCTTAACCCACTGAGCCACCCAGGCACCCCCAGCAAAATGCTTTTAAAAATGTTGCATGCAGAAAGAAAAATTAATCATGGAGAAAGGAAGAAGAGTTTTCTCTAGACAAAGATGTTTTTGGGAGATTTATTTTTTGATTTGATAAATATAGCTGATGGAACTAGGAAAGGCAAATCACTAATCTAATGTTATATGTGATCTAAGAATGCTCTAAGGCAGAGGGCAACTCACATGTGAGTGGCCACAACAAAGATAGAATCAGGGGTTTGAAACAAGAAGAGAAGATGAAGCACACAAAAACTCACAGATGCAGCTCTGGAACCTGGAGGCTGGGGGAAGGGTGGGCCCAGAGGAAGCAGAAGTTCTTTCCGAGAGCCAAGAGCAGGGAGAACTTGTGAGAGACTGCAGAGCTAGAGTCTAGAGCATGATAGGGTTAATGTAGAAGTAGGAGCCTTAGAAACAAAGACAAATCGGTGCCAAGTGACTATGATGGCTTTGATCCATGACCATGACCCACTTCCTTCTTGCTAAGGGAGCAGTGAGAAAACCCTGTCCTGGGACTGTGTCTCTCTTATTCTAAACTATGGTCTTGTGGGGGTCCATCATTAGAGAGTTCTGTGGTCCCTTGGGCCTGGCTGTGTGGCTCACTCAGGTCTTCTTCATGTCTAGTGGGGGAGCCAGCCTTTCTGCTTTGCCATTACGAGCAAACACAGGTTTTTATAACTAGTGTCAGAAATATGTCTGGGGTGCCTGGGTGGCTCAGTTGGTTAAGCCTCTGCTTTCGACTCAGGTCATGGTCTCGGGGTCCTGGGATCGAGCCCCACATCGGGCTCTCTGCTCAGCAGGGAGCTGCTTCCCCCTCTCTCTGCCTGTCTCTCTGTCTACTTGTGATCTCTCTCTCTCTCTCTGTCAAATAAATAAATAAATTCTTTAATAAAAAAAATACGTCTGCTCTTCTGAGAGTTAGCACTTCTGACAGGCTGACTCTGCTTTCTGGAGTTGAAACAGTTGTTCTGTAGTTCTCCCAAAGTGCTCCCTTCCTTTCTACTTCTCCTGCAAGTGAACCTCATTCCTCTTCCTTCCTTTGGAGAAGGGTGACGCAGGCCTGAAAGTTAGTCCTGCTCAAAGGTTTTCCCTTCCCAGCTCACTTCTTAGGCTCTTCAGGGTCAGATCCAGGCTAGAGCATGGTGTGTGGGAAAAGCTTGCTCTACATTTGTGGGACAACCTGATCCCCTGGACAGTCTGTGGGGGTGGTCCAAAGAGGCTTCCACAAGCACATCCTTTCTTTGAAGTCTCCTGCAACATGCTGAAAAATTCATGCAATTAAAAATTAAAAAACCTGTACTATTTTTGTATTATTCTAATATTTATATATTAAATTAGTAAAACATTACTTCCTCTCCAGTCTTCAAGCACATTTGACACTCGAGCTTTATACTGTGCTGCTGAATCCTTTGTGACTCTCTTATGTGAACCTCTAGGAGTTATATCTAAAATAGTTGGAGAAGTAAAGAATCTTAAAAAAAATTGAACTAGATGTCAGAGAATGTGGCTGTGGTCCTGGTTATCTACTTCTGGGCCATGTGTCTGTGGGTCTCTCTCTGAGCCTTTGTTTCCTCATCTGTGAAATGGGGAGATTGGACTAGAGGCTCTCTTTGTTTCCTCATGAGCATTTTTCTCTCCTGAATGACCCACATTTTGTATCAACATTCTGCTTCGTTTCACACAAAGTCATAGCCACACTGTGATCTCTATGGACCTCCTTTTATTATTTGCAATATTCATGCCTAAAAGATATTAGTCTTCCCTGTGGGGTTGTTGGAAGTCATCAAGAATAAAAGTTATTGGGGGCGCCTGGGTGGCTCAGTGGGTTAAAGCCTCTGCTTTTGGCTCAGGTCATGGTCTCAGGGTCCTGGGATTGGGCTCTCTGCTTGGCGGGGAGCCTGCTTCCCCCTTTCTCTCTGCCTGTCTCTCTGCCTACTTGTGATCTCTGTCTGTCAAGTAAATAAATAAAATCTTTAAAAAAAAAGAATAAAAGATTTTGGGAAACTCTTTGCATGAAATAGAGAATAAAATAAAGTCATGTTAATTAATTTTATGCTTGTTTGATTCCAGTTCCACCCTGGCCTTTTCATTCGAACATACATATGCATTTGTGTGTGAAGTGCATATGAACATGTGTGCAATTAGGTTTGTCAGATTATGTTCTTGCCTTAAAGTCTGTCCCAGGCATAATGCTTATAGAAATCAAAACAATTAATTAAAAAGAAGAATTGTTTTGACTATTACTTTTAGAAGAGAAACGTGAAAACCCACCATGACTGGAGGTGTTTTGAAGCATGCATGCACGTCTAAAATACTGCTCTGGGTCTTTTATGGGACAGGAGATGATAGAGCATTTTAAAATGATTGTTTTGGGATTTAGGGATTTATTTTTATCCTTGGCATAGAGTTCAGTTATTTTTCAGAGGGACAGGAGTTCTGAGGTGGGGTAGTCACTCCTTTTATAAGGTATTACTCCATCTGGCATGGGATAATCTGTAATTTACTCACAAGGTTTGGATGCCAGGTCCACAGGGAAGGAACTTGGGGGATATGTAGTTTAAAAATTGGGCCTCAGAGCGAAGACCCTAGACCTGGAGAGAAAGATTTTGGCAAAGGTTTTCCAGCCAAGGAAACAGTAAAATGATCCACAGAGACAAACGGGCAGTTGCTTTTAGGGCATTCTTACTGTATGATCTGTTTTATGAGCAGAATATGTGCTTTCTGAGAACCTGGCTGTTTGGTATTTATCAGGGGACAATCCTGCTCAGGTAAGCCTGAAGCATCCTACCTCTCCAGTCCCATAGCCTGCCATTTCCCCCAGGTTTCCCTGGTCACTAGCCGCATTGAATAATTTGCTAGTTCCTAAACAAAACCATTTGATGTGTTCCTTTGTTCTTTGCCCGGCTGGTCAAATCCCACCTACCCTTCAATGTGAGCTCTATCATCTACTTCTGCAGGAATTCTTTCTTGGTGGCATCCTGCCACAGGGGGAGTGGGATGTCTGTCTGTCATGTGCTGACCTCCTCTCTTCACTCCTCTCACATGGATTGTGATTTTGGGGTATTGTCTGTTCTGCTGCTGGACTGGCCATGATGGGCTAGGAGGCAGGGACTAGGCCATGTTCATGGTTGTTTCCCCATTCTGGTCTTAGGCTCAATAAATGTTTTTGCAAAATGAACTATTGGGACTTCGTCAGGATCAAAAGCTTTTGCACAGCAAAGGAAACAGTTAACAAAACCAAAAGACAACTAACAGAATGGGAGAAGATATTTGCAAATGACATATCAGATAAAGGGCTAGTATCCAAAATCTATAAAGAGCTTAGCAAACTCAACACCCAAAGAACAAATAATCCAATCAAGAAATGGGCAGAGGGGGACGCCTGGGTGGCTCAGTTGGTTGAGCGGCTGACTTCAGTTCAGGTCATGATCCCAGCGTCCTGGGATGGAGTCCCACATCGGGCTCCTTGCTCAGCAGTGAGCCTGCTTCTCCCTCTGCCTCTGCCTGCCACTCTGTCTGCCTGTGCTCGCTCCTGTGCTCTCTCTCTATCTGACAAATAAATAAATTAAAAAAAAAAAAGAAATGGGCAGAGGACATGAACAGACATTTCTGCAAAGAAGACATCCAGATGGCCAACAGACAACATGAAAAAGTGCTCCACATCACTTGGCATCAGGGAAATACAAATCAAAACCACAATGAGATACCACCTCACACCAGTCAGAATGGCTAAAATTAACAAGTCAGGAAATGACCGATGCTGGTGAGGATGCAGAGAAAGGGGAATCCTCCTACACTGTTGGTGGGAATGCATGCTTGTGCAACTACTCTGGAAAACAGCATGGAGGTTCCTCAAAAAGTTGAAAATAGGGACGCCTGGGTGGCTCAGTTGGTTAAGCGGCTGCCTTCGGCTCAGGTCATGATCCCAGCGTCCTGGGATTGAGTCCCACGTCGGGCTCCTTGCTCGGCAGGGAGCCTGCTTCTCCCTCTGCCCGCCTCTCTGTCTGCCTGTGCTCGCTCTCTCTCTCTAACTAATAAATAAATAAAAAAAAAAAGTTGAAAATAGAACTACCTTATGACCCAGCAATTGCACTACTGAGTATTTACCCAAAGATACAAACATAGTGATCCGGAGGGGCACGTGCACCCAAATGTTTATAGCAGCAATGTCCACAATAGCCAAACTATGGAAAGAACCTAGATGTCCATCAACAGATGAATGGATAAAGAAGATGTGATATATGTGTGTGTGTGTATATATATATACACACACATATACAGTGGAATACTATGCAGCCATGAAAAGAAATGAAATCTTGCCATCTGCGACGACATGGATGGAACTAGAGGGTATTATGCTTAGTGAAATAAGTCAATCAGAGAAAGACAACTATCATATGATTTCCCTGATATTAGGAAGTGGAGATACAACATGGGGGGCTTGGGGGGTAGGAAAAGAATAAATGAAACAAGATGGGATCAGGAGGGAGACAAGCCATAAGAGACTCTTAATGTCACAAAACAAACTGAGGGTGATGGGGGGTAGGGGGGTAGGGAGAGGGTGGTGGGGTTATGGACTTTGGGGAGGGTATGTGATGTGGTGAATGCTGTGAAGTGTGTAAACCTGGCGATGACACATACTTAAATTGCTTTGTCTTTAGTCTCCTCAGAATCAGTCCGATAGGCTGCATGGGGTAGTGGTTTGAGTGCATGGGCTATGAAGCCAGTGTGCTGGTTGGAATCCTGCATTACTACTTACTAGCTGTAAGGCTGTTCTTAGCCTCAGTTTCCTCATCTGTAAAATAGGGATCATAAGAGTACATACTTCATAGAGTTGTTATGAGGATTAAATGAGCTAATATTTGTCAAGTCCTTAGAATAGTGTTTGACCTGCACTGAAGGTGCATTTTTTAAAAAAAATTTATTTATTTATTTGAGAGAGAGAGAGTGGGAGGAGGGGCAGAGGGAGAGAATCTGAAACAGACTCCCCCCAACCACGGAGTCTGAGACAGGGCCCAATCTCATGACCTGAGATGAAACCAAGAGTTGGATACTTAACTGACTGAACCACCCAGGCACCCCTGAAGGCGCATTTTTAATAAATAAAATAATTTTGTGGAATCTGAGTCAACACAGTAGACAGAAGGGTGATAATTGGGGGTTCAGTCCCCAGATTATATGGGGAATGGCCTTTGCTATTGGGCACCATGCAAATTTACATCCTATGTGAAGATGGTTATAGATGGCTCCAGAATAAATCTCACTGTAGGAGTGAAATCTTTATTAACTGAAATAAAATACCACATATATTCAGCTCAGGAAAATGAAACATAATTTTAATGCCCTCTTCACCTATTTTTTAAAATTTTTTAATTTTTAAAATTTTTAATTTTTTAAAAAGATTTTTATTTATTTATTTGACAGACAAAGATCACAAGTAGGCAGAGAGGCAGGCAGAGAGAGAGATGAGGAAGCAGGCTCCCTGGCGAGCAGAGAGCCCGATGTGGGGCTTGATCCCAGGACCCTGCGATCACAAACTGAGCCAAAGGCAGAGGCTTTAACTCACTGAGCCACCCAGGCGCCCCTTCACCTATTTTTTAAAAAGACTTATTTATTTATTTTAGAGAGAAAGAGAGAGAGAGAATTCCAGTGGAGGAAGGGCTTGAGGAGGCAGAGGAGGGGCAGATGGAGAGAGAGAATTTCAAGCAGGCTTTGTGCTGAGTGCAGAGCCTGTCACGGGGCTAGATCTGAGATCATGACCTGAGCCTAAATCAAGAGCTGGCCACTTAACTGAGCGACCCAGCCGCCCCTTCACCTATCTTTTTTTAAACTTTAAAACTCGCAGCCTTCATTTGGTTATATCACCACCCTGTTTAACACTTGGATTGTCTTCCTATTGCCCCCAGTTGCTCAACATGGCTTCCAAGCCCCAGGTGATCCGACTCTGCCTTCTTTCCACAGCCTCATCTCTTGCCACCGCTCCCCTTATTTTTCCTTTTACTGAGTGAAGTCCCAGACGGGACCTCCTTTTCATTCATGCAGGGCTCCTTCCAGACTCTCCTTAGTGGTTTCTCCATCTGTCTGCATAAACATACCTCCTTAGAAGCTTCACGTGTTCTGGGTTAGTGTAGGGCCCTTTGTTATCTGCTCCCTGGTCATTGGAATGACATAAAATGATAATTGTTATATGGATCCAGTGAGTTAATACATATAAAATAGTTAGAAAAATGCCTGGCACATACTAGGCACCTACTAAATATTAACTTTTTTTTTTAAATTAAGGCGTATGCATAATCAAGACAGGTTTCTTTTTGAGAAGACTTTTTCAGAAACCTATTTAAGCAACACTGCTTTTCTTTTTTATACTAGTTCCAAGTTACCTGTTGATTTTCTAAAATGTCCTCTATTGTCAAGCATATAGGACTGGCTAAGAGTGCCAGTTTAGAATCAGACTGGGCTTAGAACTTGGTTCTACTTGATTTCTTGATGTGATCCTCAGACATTACTGGAAGACTCCACTTTCTCATCTATCAAATTGGGACAATACCCCCCCCCCCCTATAGCTTGTGTGTGGATCTGCCTGAAGATTAAAGGAGCTCATTCAGTGTATCAGAAACAGTAGCCCAGGGTCCAGGATGTAGTAAGTACTTCATAACTGTAAGTGATTACTGTTATATTAATTTCATTGTTACATTTTTTTAGCGCACCATTAAAATGGTACATGCCTTTCTGGAAGGCTAAAGAATTAAGTAGCTGCTAACTTCATCATACCCTGTGGTGTGAAATAGTTTCTTATTCATTTAGAAGAGGGCATTCGTCTTGATGTTCCATGGAGCTCTTACAGAAGGGGCAAGGGAAGAGGCACGAAATACATTTTGTGAAAAGGACAATGGAATTTTCCCATTTGGCATCCCTAGCACTGGTGGAATTAGAAACTATTTAACAGAAAGTTTCTCCTTTCTCAACGGGGCCATGGCTCTACCCAAGTAGAGCTTTCTACACTTCTTTGACTGGTTAGTGCATGGATGAATGTAAACTTGGTATCCAGCAGAGAGACTGATTGAGTGATACCTTAATGGGACCATTGGCAAAGGATAAACCAAGATAGAAACAAAGCTGCTTTCCAAATAATGCTCAGAGCCTTTCTTGATACTTTCCATTATAATTCATTCCCATTAGACGCACTTTGGACCGTTTTAAAGCTATTACATTGTAATTTCAGAGCTGACTATAAATTTTAAAGAACACACACACACACACACACACGGTTTCTTAGCATTTCAAAGAAAATGGAAAGAAATTTAAGATTTGCCAACCAGAATCCAAATTTCAAAACCAGTGAGATGTTGAAATACTGCTCTTTCATTGAACTCACTAGACGATACATTTCAGAAAAAAAATCAAACTTTAAATAATCATTCCTGTGCTGATTGTATAAACACATATATCAAAGAGGGTGGAGAATCAAAGACCCAAAGAAGGGAAGGCCCTTTCAAGAATCAAATGATCCTGAATTTAGTTTGAATCTTCAGCTGAGATGTATAAAAAAAAATGTGAACAGTTGCTTCCTTGTTCAGGTGGCAGTTAAGTTATATGACAAGGCATTTAGAACAGTACAAAGAACAGTGTATCTACTACAAAAAGCAAGCGCCTAATATGTTATTCAGTGGCACTAATTCTTCTATATCTGGGCCAGCCAAGGCAAAAAAAAAAAGTCTTGGTTAGTCAAATGAAGGCTCCTGCCAAAAGTTTTAAGGCATAAGATTTACTAGATAATAAAGTTTATGTAGTTATGCAACATGGGCCACTTTGCAGACAGTCTGTATTTTAGGCACATTGCAGAATTAATTTTTTTCCTTTTAATAAACATTCCTCACATTTAGACTTGTTGATAGTTTTAATTGAAATAATGTTGGCTTCTAGTACTTTCTTTCTGAGTCAGTTACTACTTCAGGCAGCTTTGGACTAGCGCGGAGGAGGAAGTACAAGGATGAAATAGAACCATATTCTTCATTCTGCTGCCAGAGGGTATCACCATGCTTCCTTAAGCTATAGGAAAATGTCTCCCTCCTCACCACCAACCCCTATTCTCGGATCGAGGAACCCCATGATCAACTCCAGACCGCTTCTGGGCATAGAGCCAATTTCCCCTGACTTTCACTGTGGTGCTGCTACCCCTGAGAGCCTGAGAGCCCCATGGTCCTGATAATACTCCTCCCATGGACTGACCCTGGGATTCTGCCTCAGGTATCAGCCCCTTCTCAAGTCAGTCACAGCTCAGTGATCCCTGGGACACAGTAGGATCGGACAGTGGAGCTCTATTGCTTCAGCCGATCAGCTTTTTGCTTCTCTTGCTAACTTCTTAAACATGGAGGGTGAATGAGCCCCATGCTTGCAACACCCTTTTTAGTTCTCTGTTTCCATATCCGGCCTAACTGACATTGGGATTGGAGTCAAATGGTGGTCATGCCTCCGATTACTGATTACTGCTTCTGCTTACATTGAACTTCCTATGATCCCCCCCAGAGTTTCCCACCAGCAGCATCCTGTCTGGCCTTCCCCTCATCCTGCTGGGGATCCCTGATCTTGTTGAAATTTCTTTACTCAGCTCTTTTTTTTAAATCCTTTTCTTACATAAGCCATGTTTTATATGGACTCCACTTCAACTTTCCAGTGTATGTGGAGGACTGGTATGCTTT
>RCUC01109248.1:0-28258 GCA_003697995.1 Taxidea taxus jeffersonii
AGTTGAATTTTTCATTTCCTAGTAGAACTTTTCAAAGTGTTTATTGGGTGTTTATTATGTGCTAGGCACTGTACTAGATCATGGTGATAGATAAATAAAAGACACATCCCTTGCCCCTAGGGATCTTGCGGACTAGGAGAGACAGAGATACCAGAAGGGGCAGTTTGGAAAGAGGGAAAAGTATGGGCAAAGAGACAGAGGAGTGAAAGATTTATCCATAAGGTGTTGGAGGAGGGGAATGCAAAAATTTTGCTTTAGAGGTAGCAAGGACATCATGGAGCATCCTGAATGTCTCAGTGGGGTAGTTGAATTTCATTCTGGAGGTGGTGAGAATCCTTTTGTTTTTTTTTAAGATTTTTTAAGATTTTATTTATTTATTTGACAGAGAGAGACACGGTGAGAGAGGGAACACAAGCAGGGGGAGTGGAGGAGGGAGAAGCAGGCCTCCCTCAGAGCAGAAGCCCAGTGCGATCCCAGGACCCTGGGATCATGACCTCAGCTGAAGACAGTGGCTTAAGAACTGAGCCACCCAGGTGCCCGGTGGTGAGAATCCTTTAAAGAATTTTCAGTGGAGGGTGAAGGAAAACTGTCATAACCCTCCATGACTGATTACGTAGTTCGATAAGATTCAGGAAGGAATGTAGAAAATTTCTTTAGATTCTGATTTGGGCAAGATAGAAAATAAAGAAGGAGGAGTAAGTCTGAGAGGTAGATGATTAGTTGGCTTTCCTCATTAAATCTGTAGCATACCCAAGTGGAATTGTGAAATAAGTCATTGGATTAAAGGATTTAGAGACCAGGGAAGCATTTGGGGCTACAGACAGGTATAAAAATAGATTATTATATAGGTGGTAGCTGGAAACAGGTTTGGATGAGATGTTCTTAGAAAGCATACACAGGGAGAAGAGAAATTATCACCTCTTTGTATCTTGTGTTGAAAATATTTTGGTTCAACATTCATTCATCTTAACTCCTTGGAAGAGTACTCCATGTTTCTTTTCAGTTGTTACTTCAGTCTAACTTTTATTGTAAGTGGTTGAGGCTGATCCTGTGCCCAGCACTGGGGGTGGCCATGGAACTAAGAGTAAGTCAGTTGGCTTAAACCCATTCTTTTGGCCTCAGTCTTTGTTTCATGGGTGGGAATGTGACTGAAATAGACAATTAACAGTCAGACACAGGACTTATTTTTCAACTATTGTAGAGAAGGAAATCTCTCTTTTTTTTTTCTGGACTTAAATCTAGAGGTTGTTAGCTAGGAAGGCCACCCTGAACAGCCTGAGTATAAAACCAACAAACACCAAAGAAGCCAGAGCCAAGAGTCAGAGAAAAACAATCCTGACAAAAATCTTCCCATCCCTCTGTGCTTAAAAAGTACTGAAATCTGTTCCATTAGGAAAAAACAAAAACCTGTAGCATTGTTAATGTGGGTTTCAAGATGGTACATGAGCTTCTCCCTGGATATCTCTTCAGCCTCATCTTTCCTTCACTCCCTTGTAATGTACCATGTTCATGTTCCTTTCTATATAGGACCTTTGTATATGCTGTTTCTCTCTTTAGAGCTTTACCTTTCGCTCATTGCCTAGTAAATACCTGCTATTTCTAAGACCTGAGAGCCACTGCCTTAGGAAAGAAAGCCTTTTCTGACCACCACATGCCCAGTGTGGGTTATGTTTCTTTGTTATAGAGCAGGAGTTGGTAAATGTTTTTCTGTAAAAGGCCAGATGGTAAGTATTTCAGGCTTTACATTGCCATGTGGTCTCTATCATAACTGCTCAACTCTGTTGCTGTGAAAGCAGCCATAGACAATATCTAAATGAAGGGATATGGCTGGGTTTCAACAAAATTTCACTTACATATACAGTGAGTGGACCATATTTAGCCCACACACAATGACTTCCTGAGTCCTTTTATAGACCTTTATTTCCTTCAGAGCTCTCATCTGAGTTTGTAATTATATATTCATCATGATAATTATTTGATTAATGTTTGTGTCTACCACCAGATACTAAGCTCCATGACATCAGGGACCATGTGTTTTTGCTCATCACCATATTTCCAGCGTTTAGCATGGTGTCTGGTACACAGCAGAGTTTTATGAATGTTGTAGTTATATGTTTACAACATAAACAGAGAGGGAGCCCATGAAGAAGACTGAGAACAAATGAGCTGAGAAGTAGTTGTTGCATAAGGATGAAATGCAATCTTGAAATTTTTAAAGGGAAAGTTTAAAGAAGGAGTGTTTAGTCAACAGCATCAAATGCTAGTCAAGTGAATAAGATAAGAATGGAAAAATTCCTATTTGGCAACTGGGGAGATATGGATTAGCTTGGAGAAAATAGTTTCATTGGAGTAGTGAGGGTTAGCAGTGGGGGAAAGTAGTAGCAGCAGTCAGAAATTGTGAAGACAAGATGGGAATTGTGGACAACAATTATATGAAGTTCACTATGAAGGGAAGGAGTCTGAATTATAGCTAGAGGGAATGGTAGGAAGTCACTTAAATTACAACAGAGTTTCTAGAACAAAACAGAAGACAATACCTTCTTGACATTGTAGTAGATAAAAATGTCTTAAGTAGAACACAGAAAACCCCCGCTAATCATGAAGGGAAAATTTGAGAAATTTGTCTCCATTAAAATGAAGCCTGTTCATTAAATAGGACACCACTCAAAGTACTTAAAGGCAGGCTGCAGTGTGGAAGATACTTTATATTTATATAATATGGTATATAGGCTATATTTATGTATACTTATATATTATATCATGAATTATATAAGCACATGTAAGAATTTATAAAGTATAATTATATATTATATTTATAAATATTGTATTTTATATATTTATAAGAGAGAGCTAGAAGGAGAGAGAAAGGGAGAGAGTAAGAGCAAGAGAGATGGAAATGGGGGCAGAGGATAACATATCCACAATATATGAGGAGAAACAAGAAACACCCCAAAGAGAAACGTGGGCAAAACACTTGAACAGATTCCTTACAAATAAATGGCCAATAAACATGGGAAGAGGTAGTCAGTGCCATTACTCAGCAGGTAAATGTAAATTAAAACCATAATTAGATATCTTTTCACCTGTGCCATAATGATTACCGCCAAACTAAAAATATGAAGTTTTGAAGAGGATGTAGAATATCTGGAACTCTAATATCCTGCTCCTGAGAGAGTAAATAGATCCATCTCCTTTGGAAAATTGTTTGACAGTATCTACTAATGCTGAATATATGCATACTCTATGATACAGAAATGCCACTCTCAGATACATATACCCAACAGAAATGTGTACATGTGTAAATCTAGGAATGTTCATTGTAGTCCTGTTTGACAATCCCTATTTAAAAACAGATCCACACTGGAAACAAATCAGATCTCTATCAATCATGGAATAAATTATAGTTTATTCATACAATAGGATACTATACAGTAATGAGAATGAGTTGGTAAAACCACATGCATGCAACAACATGGATACATTTCACAAACATAGTACTGATCCAAGAAGCCAGATACAAGAGAGAATATATGGATAATTCAGTTTAGAGAAAATTTTAAAATAGGCAGAATTGACCGGCAGTGTTAGAGGTCAGGATAGTGGTTACCTTTGCCAGAGGGAATACCTGGTGGGGATACTAAGGGGGCTCCTAAGGTACAAGTAACATTCTACTTGTTGATCTGGATGGCATTTACCCAGGTGCATTGACTCTGAAAATTCCTCTTTTGTGATTTGTACACTTTTCTCCATGTATATCTTCTTTTACTAAAAAAGTTTATTAAAACAAATAAAAACTTGACGTTGTTTGCCTCCATTTATGTGTTAACTGGATAAGGCCAGTAGAAGGGAGGGAGAGGAGGACTTTGATGGAATGCTGCCCTAAAGAGGTGGGTGGGATGAGGTCAGGACACAGGTGAGAGGGACAGCCTACCTCTTCTAGGATAGAACATCTAGGAAGATGATATGCATTTTTACAAAAGGTTCGAGAATGTTTTCAATTAGGAGGGAAGTTCTCTCCTTTTCTTAAAGCCTTTATTCCTAAACTTTCCTTATTTATGTCTCTCTTACTTTCCACCTTCATCCTTTTGGGTAGTTCAGATTTATCTGGGGCTTGCAAAGAATTGCCTTGATTTGGAATGCTTAGAATTATTTAGACTTGTTTTGAAGGGGTCTCCTGAGGGTTTTCTTCTTGGTTAGGCCACCCTAACATTGATTAGTAACTAAGACAGATTATGTTTTTCCTTTTCTCTCTGTGCATGTGAGAATAAAGATTTGATTGGGAGCTCTGGTATGGACACTTACAATAGAATTAAGTACAGAGTAAAAAATATATCCTCTGCATGGAATTAAAAGATAATAAGGCCCTAATGCCCACTAAAAGCAATTTATTATGTTCCTAACAACTTTATTATCTCCTTTGGAGAGAGTGAGCATTCCTGCCTACTTTATTCCTATCACTGTCCAGACTTGCCTGGAATGGTTTACTACCTTACAGTCCCAGCTATGAATTATCCTAGTAATTGCTTCAGTTTTCCACTTAGCTGAAGTTAAAGGGGCTTTATCTTTCAGGATTGGGGCACATTAGGTAGATTTCTTCCAGTGACTGTACCACATGGTGTATGGAAAATTTTAAGGACAAAATTTGCAGAGGAAATGAAGATAACTTCTTGGGAATTGGAGCTCTATAGGCAGTTGAGATTTCTGAAGTTTTTGGACTGGCACATTAACCCTACATTAGACCATATTGGCATGGGAATATCTTCTTTAAGGGCTTTATAGATATCTTTCTTTCTGATCGGTTCTCTCTTGACTCTTGGAGAGTAAGATTGTGCATATGGTTTCACAGAGCCTTAGAGATAAAGTCACTGAAGATTAAATAGTGGGGAGAAAAAATAGTATCCTAACATATCCTAGTTGCTCCGGCTCCTAGGTTTATTCAGTAATGACACATACCGTCTTTATATTAGTTCTTTGTCTCATCAAGGGAACCTGAATTTTTCTTTTCTCCTTTCTAAAAGAACACATGTTGTAACCAGACCTACCTACTCGCATGTATATGAAACAAATTCTATCCAACTTTTGAGGTCCAATTCAAGTTCGCTAGGTACATGAATGTTTTCAACATTTAGCAAAACTTAATTACCTTCTTTGTGAACATATAAAATGTACAGTCTCTACTATACTGTTCATTGTTTAACAATATAACTGGTTTATCGCATGTACTTGTCTGATATTTCCAACTACTTTAAATTTCAAGATAAAAATAGTGCAAAATGCTGAGTTGTGAACAGGTGCTAATTAATGATTTCTATTTTTCCATGACATCCTAAAAAATAAGCATAAAGAACCCTATTATTAAGAAACAAATAGACATCCTTAAATCAATTTTATCAAGTTTCAGAATTACACATTTTTATAACAAGTCATTCCTTGTTTGGAGTCCATAAGAAAAATGGGAAAATAAATGGGAGTTGAAATACAAACCTCAACTTCAGTCAGGATGATGAAATAAAGAGAGAATAGAGAGTTAAGAGTAGCTTGGCCATTTCGGAATGGAAATAATTTTTTCCTCACTTATTTGGAGCTTAGCCACACGTATTTGCTTATGTGCCAGAATTTGGGTTTGCACCTTTGCCGTGATGGAATTATTTTTACTAAAAATAACTCGACTCAACGATTTTATAACTTTAAAACCAAATATTACTTTTGTGGAGTTTTAGACATTTCGTTCTTTCTTTTTCCAAAATGTTAGGACTGAGAAAACAAAATGGGAAATCACCATCAGGGGAAGCTATTTATTATAGCTGTGTGTTATAATGACAAGTGATGGTTGTCTGTAATTATACCATTCGTTTCCGTGAAAAAATAATAAGGCTTAGCACACAAAACATCAGTAGCAAAGTATAGACTCTTTTCAGCTTTGCTAAAGCACCAGTTTTCATTTTTCTAAAAAAATTATGCTTTTGCATACCTAACACTTGATTTTTACATTTATTTACTTAGTTAGTTAGTTTTGATTTTCCTAGTGAGGTCCAATGATGGTTCAGGATGCAGTCAGTAAAATACACATATTTCATAATCCTTGGTGAGATCAGTCAGTTTTGTGACCACAGAATGCAGCTATCATCCCAGCCTGTCCTCACAGAGATGTTTTTTAAGGCTGCAAGAAATGTCAGATCAGGACAGATGGCAATTGAAGGTCTCCAGGTGGAAGAGAGGAATTGATTCTGGGGTCTCAGAATGTCAGAGAGACTGAGATTACAAAACTCAGCAGCAGCAGGCAGAAGTGATGTATCATGACTCACCTAGGATACCGAGACATGTGCCTCCATTGCCAGGCCTTATTCCCCCACAGTTTCTCTCGTTCACGTTCCATAGTTTCTCATCGAATCCTATTCCACATCTTAGTTGGCCAAGAAGCTTCTGTTTTGTTTTTTTTTTTTAAAGATTTTATTTATTTATTTGAGAGATAGACAGAGAAAGTGAGTATGAGAGGGGAGAAGGTCAGAGGGAGAAGCAGACTCCCCGTGGAGCTGGAGCCTGCTGTGGAACTCGATCCCGGGACTCCGGGATCATGACCTGAGCCGAAGGCAGTGGCTTAACCAACTGAGCCACCCAGGCACCCCGAAGCTTCTGTTTTTAATCACCTCTTATTTTCTTCTCAACATTTATTTTTGTCTCTGACGTTCAGTCCCATCAAGTCCCTTTTCTTCTTTTGCTTTGCCCATGTCATTGAATAAATTTGTTGTCTGATTCTCACCTTCATAATTCCTACAGAATTGTCATTTCTTGTCATTTCTCAAGGGCCCAGAGAGTCAATGTAGAACTTTGAATATTTAATTAATTTTATTTTGATGGTGGGTTTTCTACTTCTTACCAAATTGTCCCTTTAATACTACTTCCTTCAAAAGTCCAAATGCCTTAAACCACAAAGTAACTCAGTAGACTAAGCGCTGTAGATTCAACAATAGCATTAGTAAGTGCCTCCTGATGTGTGTGTGGAGAGTGGGGAGAGAGGATTACGATAAACCCTGGACAGAGGTGTAAATGGATTGCATCTGGGAAAGTGACAGGATTGGAGGACTGCAGGGGTAAATGGACTTTAGATACCTAATTCTCTAGCTATGAGAGAAGAAAGATGAAAGAGAAGGAAAGGGGGAGTCTGATGACATTTTTCAGCAGATTTATTTCCTGTCTAGCTTGCCTGTAGACCTGATAAGGGATCATTTTGACAGAATTAATTCATCCATCCATCAGTCAGTCAGCAAGCCAGGTTACCAGTGCACAAAGACAGCACGGCCTTAGAAAGGAGCTGCTGTGGGTTTTGGTGCAACTGTCCAGGCAGTTACTAGGAAGTTGAGGACAGTTCAACATCCAAGAGGCCAGTTGTATCCTATTTATTTCTGATAAAATAGTACATTCTATTTTTCTTTAATTTCACATTTACTGAGTGCTTGGAATAGGCGAGGCCTATGCCATATGCTGAGGGTAGCATAAAGAGAGGAAGGAAAAAAGGGAGAAATGATAATATAAAGAAATAAAGAGGGGCGCCTGGGTGGCTTAGTGGGTTAAGTCTCTGCCTTTGGCTCAGGTCATGATCTCAGGGTCCTGGGATCGAGCCCCACATCGGGCTCTCTGCTCAGCAGGGAGCCAGTTTCCTGTTCTCTCTCTGCCTGCCTCTCTGCCTACTTGTGATCTCTCTCTGTGTGTCAAATAGATAAATAAAATCTTTAAAAAATATAAAGAAATAAAGAGTGAGGGACCAAGGAGGGAAGGGAGAGAAGATGGAAAGAAGAAGGAAGAAAAAGAGAGTAGTTCCTGTCCTCAGAGAATATATCCTCTTATTGAAATTTGCTGTCACTATCTTGAGTTGTATTAATCATATGTTCATAAGTTAGAATGAGGTCACAATAAAATAAATGTGGATATTATAGATGGCGTTAACTGGATGGTCCAGAAGCTCTCACTTTTCTTCCAAAATGTATGTGCTGGTCCTGAAATAGCTGACTGATTGCTTCAGCTAGTGTCTTCATCTTTAATGTAAAGATCCAGGCATGATACCGTTATCTATAAATGTCCTCATGGTGACAACTCTAGTTTTTTTTTTTTTTTTCTGACATTATAAGATGTCTGATGAGTAGTTTCTCTGCTGTACAAATTTTGATCAGATGGTCAGTGGATATGAAAACACCAGTTCAGCGGTATCTATTTTTCATGTGTTGATAGTTTGAAGTAAGCCTGGAATAGAGACAAGGCCCATAGGTTAAGAATAATAGATTGCCTTATGATGATAAAGTTATGTGATGCCAAGTAGGAGCATATCTGATTTTCAGAAACTGAGAACTAAATCCCACAGCTGAGAACAAATGACTATTTACTCCATTTTCTAAGTTTAGAGAACTCAACAGCTGTTGGGCTGACCATGTCCCTACAGGGATGGCTCAGAAGTACCTTTTCATTAGATGTAGGTCCTTTCAACCTGGTTCCGCCCCTCTCAGTTCATGTAAGAGAAGGGTTGGAAGTAAGCTGCTTATGCCTTTTGTGGGGAGTGCATTCTTCACGAAAAGAAGCTATTCCTTCCTTCTCCATCCTGTGGGAGATAAGAAGGTTACCCAGCTAGTTGCTTTCTCTCATGGCAAGGGAAAAGGCTAAGAGAAGCAGAGTTTGTGCACATCTGCAAGAACAGAAGTGACATCTAGTGTCCTTTGTGATCTCTGCCAAGCAATTAAGCTTGCTGACCTGTCTGATGATGCTGAATCAGGCAAAGAGCTCTGAGGAGGGTTGGCATGGTGGTACTGCTCCTTAAGTCCTAGTCCTCGGGATTTCGGGGAATGAACTTATCTATGCCATTGGGCTCCAAATTGAGTGCTATGGTGGGTGTATGAGATTGGCTTACAAGTCTGCTGGGGATTGTTACAGCACAGAGCAAGTGCTTATGTGCAGAATAAAGCTGCTCGATGCAAGTCCTTGCGGGTGCTGAAAACAAGAGAGGGCTTAGTTTGCCATAGGCAATGCATAGCAAAATGTCTGTTTTCCTTTTCCCTCCTTCCTATAATAGTATCAGTGATAACCCAAGTGAAAGGGTCAGGGACCAGAGACTAGAGATAGTGCTGGTCCATATTCTCACCTGTTATGTGTTTAAAGAATTTTCTTTAACTGTGAGGTTAAATATTTTGAATGAGCAGATTGGAGTCTTAAAAATGAAAGTGGGGCTGCCTTAACTGTACATGTTAAAATTTTTGAAAGAGAGGTGAATATGTAGTAATGAAATTCACTGTCCAGAGGAAAGGGGGAACTTAATATGGCATGTTGGCTACAGTTATTGATAAAAATATTATTCCTTTATATTTCTACTTCATGACTTGGGTTTGCTCAATTTCAAGAATTACAGTTCTGCTCAGTGAGCCCTGCAGGCGTTGGATAGCCCCAACAGCTGGTGATACTTGGACTCTTTCATTTTTAGCTATGGGCTTTAGTGATTAACTCTGGGAATATAGGATATGTTTCATTAGGAATTACACACCATCCTGTTGGCACTAAAAAGGCGTTAGATAAAAACATGAAGGACAAACATTCTACTTAACAGTGACACATTATCTTTTTTATTAGGCATAAGAAGAGCTGTCACTTTTCAAAACCTCTTTTCAGCAGTTTATTGAAGACAACTAGACATTGAGGAGAAGATAGAAAAGATACAAGGATTGAAAAAGAAGATATAAAAATGCCATTATTCACAGATGAATGATTATGTACATTTAAAGCCCCCCCCAGAATTGATATATAAATTATTATGATTGGCAAGTAAGAGATTAACAAACTTTCCCAATACCAATTAATGTACCATGATGCACTGACTTTCTGTATATTAGTATTATATAGTTAGAGAATGATACCATTAAATGGCTTTAAAAATATCAGATTCTTACAGAATTCCAGATTCTTATAGAATTATAGTGATTGCTAAATCTGATTTTCTTCCTGTATCCTCTAAAAATATTAAGATTAAGAAAGAGAAAAAAATGTATCCACAATTCATACATTCGGGTCTCCTAACTAGGAGACAGAGAATACTACAGATGTACTTGAACTTGAGTCACCTCGGGACCTCAATCCAGGACAGAGTCAAGTAGAGACTGTAAGAAACAGGAGAGGGAAACAGGTACCAGCAGGAGTAGGAGTAGGACACAGATTACATCACCACCCTAAACAAAGGTTCCCACTCTGAGAGTGGATGTACTTAGAATCAGTGTGAGCCCTGGTTTAAGGGAGTACTGTCTACTGGGGAATCAAAAGGAAGAGGCTTGAAAGTTTATGCAGTCAGAGGCCACCGACTTGAGGAGGCACCAATTCTGGGGAACCAGGAGGCAACTTAGAAAGGAAGGAAGTTTTCTTTGAAAGCTGATTGGTGAAATAAAGCCTCAAGCAAGATACAAGTGGCTTGAAATAAAAGACTACTACTGAGTCACAGGAAGTATCAACCATCCTCAAAATGTACCTCTTATTAAAGAAACTCAGCTTTTCTTTACCAATAGAAGAGGGTGGCCTTGAACTAGATACCATTAATCTACCCAGAACATTTACCTCCATAGGACACTCTTCCCATGGAGAAACATTTATTATATATGGCTCAGAAAAATCCAAAACATTTAAAACTGGACTCAAAATGACAGATAACGCCCACACAAAGCTACTTTAAGAGGGACATTAGAAGTGAAAACCAAAGTTTTTCACATGGTAAAAACATTTCTCACCTCCCACACCACTAGAAAAACAACCGTGAAGTAGAGGACAACTGAAATGCATCTCAACATTCATTAAATATCATTAAACAAGTATTTTCACACATGAAAGAAAACTTTGAATCAGAAATTCAAAAACAAACTTAGAATGGAAATGAGCAACAACAAAAAATGAAAAAAAAAAGATGTGAGACAAATGTTAATGAAATAAATGGGAAAAAACTGAGAAAAATTTAAAAAATCATTTCAGAAGTGAAGATGGAATTACAACTTAAAAGAAGCTAGGTAGATGGACTGAAAACATGAAAGAGAGGCATGGAAATAGCCAGGAGTAGGAAGACCAAATAAAGAAGGTAAATGGATGAGAAAGGATTAGATGTGGAAGGTAGACAAAGAGAATCAAACATACCTGTGATTGTAGTCCTTAAAGAAACAAAAAGAAAATAATAGAACTAATATTTAAAACTATAAATTAGTAAAAATTATGGAAATTTAAATATATACTAAACACGTATGTGTTGGAAGGGCCTACTGTGTACCTGGAAAATTGACCATACATTGTCCTCTCTGAGACATATCCTGGTTAAACTATTCGAGTTAAGGAAAATTCTTGAAATAGCCAAAAGATCAAGTCATTTATAAAACAGAGGACATCAGGCTGGCTTTAGAATTTTGACAGTAATACAGTACAGAGCAACAGTGGAACAGCATTGTCATAAAACCCAAGGAAAGAAAATATAATCTAAGGACTGGATATTTATTGAAGTTCTTCAAGTATCAAGGCCATAGGAAAATAATTCTAAGCATGAAAACTCAAGAAGCACTGATCTTACAAACCTTCCTGTGAGACTACTGGAGGATAAACTCCATTAAACCAAGAGATGATTGGGGAATAACCCAGCAAAAGGAATGATGTGGAGTATTCAGTATACTTAGTTGTAGATCTAAGACCAAAATAAAGATGGTGGGGTGTTGGGAGGCACTATGTGAATGTTATATGTTCTCATAAAATAGAAATAACACAACTAAAACAAAAAGATAAGTGAGAAAGAGTCAGATAGAATAAGTTCATCAATCACCACATCAGTAAAAGAGGAATTAAAGCTATAGTAGAATGTTAAGTAAGGGAAAGTATACCAAAGATACTGGTATAAAGGTCACCATTAGAACCATAAGATTTTTCTAAATACAGAAATAAATGTGTAAGAGAACAAAGGAAATCCATAAGACAACAAAGACCTAGAGAAACATTAAATATAATGCAAAATATATTTTGTATTATAACAAAATGTAACAAATTTAACAAAACATTAAACATAATACAAAAATATAAAGTATGAGGTAGAGACTAAACATTTCAGTTACATCATTAAATGACTGAGTTAAACTCACCAAGTAAAAGAAGATAATTTTTATATTAGTTCACAAAGAATATCTAAACTTTTATATGACAGATATACTGTCTATAGCATGGAGTATTGGGCAGCTTTAAAAAAGAAAGTGGAAAATTCCTATGCATTGATGTGGAACAAATTCTAGGGTATCTTAGATTTTTAAAAAGTGCAAACATTTAAAATAATGTATGTGGTATGCTACTTTACAATTTTTTGTGTATCATCCTCTCACCCCTGGATAGTCCCTTAAATTATTTACTAATGAGTCACTCATTGTTTGAAAATGATGACTGGAGAAATTTAAATGCAAATAATCAAGAGCCACTAAAACTTGAATATCAGTTTAAAATGTTGCCATAAAAAAGGCTATAAATCAATGAGAATATAGTATTCAATCTACAAAAATGTACTTAGACACAGCTGTTTTGAGGAACACAGGCATTACATGGGAGATACCTGTATCTGATTTGGACAGATATTATTTCTTAGATAAATTTGTTAATAAGGCAAATAGTTATTACATCTACTGACCAAGCTGGTTTCGTTTTGTTTTTGTTTTTTTGTTGTTGTTTTTTAAACAAAACACTGTCCTTCCTTTGGAGCTCCCGGCTGGCTCCATTGGCTCAGTTGTGCTGTGACTCTTAATTCTGGGGTCGTGGGTTCAAGCCCCACACTGGGCCTGGATCCTATTTTAAAAAAATAAGAAGTAAATAAACAACACTATCCTTCTTGAATAGCAAATGAACATATCTGTTGCAGATATGATAGCCTGCATCGTTCAGTCTCTATTCCAATTCTTTCCAGTATTCCTTTCCATAGTATACGTGTTAGAGAACTAAAAAGATCATTTCTCAGATGTCACTGTGGCTCAGACTCTGGGTGTGGTTTAGGTTGCACCAGTCAGTTGCATACATGGAGCTGTGAACTCACAACTGAATTAACTGGAACGGGGGCAGTGTGTGCAGGGATCCATTTTGCCAACTTGACTGTAATATGAGTGGCATGGCATCAGAGTCAGCAGTTCTCCCTGCAGCTTCTGGACATCAAGATTGTGACCCAGGTTATGTGATGCTGGAGCCAGCAGTTGGCACAATGACTTCAACATTCTGCAGCCCCTGGCAATCACAGAGATAGGTGTTTCCCTGTTAGGCCAATCCCTCCACCTTCCCCCTTCAGAGCAGAGGTGCCAAAGAGGACATCCATGCTGGGCCTTTCAGCCCATGCCCATCGTTCCCCATTGTTCCCCAGGGAGACTACGGTCTTTCAGGAAGCTGCAGCAGCACCACGTCACTAGACCAGTTGATTTCATTTTGCTTGTTCAGCAAAGGGATGTCCCATACTTCCATCCAGCTTTTTAAGAACATGCGTGTTGCCCTTGGGGATATTTTCCAGTTTCCCTGAAGCTTCGATAATAGATGGAACTCAGGCAGGTGGCATTCAGGAGTCTGTCTTCCTTCGTCCCCTCCAGCCGCTGAGTCTCTGAACCTGGGAGTCAACCTGGGAGCACAAGAACACTTACTTCTTTATTAAGTCAAATTCTTAGATATTTCTTTTTCTGAAACTTAAATGAATCTTAAATGATGAAATATTCCAGGGAAAATACCTTGAAAATAGGATGTATGTCCTCTTGAAGTTCTCAAGCCATAGAATTCATTATGGAACACCCTGAACTACTAAAACTCACTACCAGCTAGTGGCCTTTTCGGTACTGAGTAACCTGGCTATTCATCCCCCAGTCCCTTTGGCATGGTTGTTAGAGAATCACTCCCAAATCCATCATTCCCTTCCTATCTTGCTCAGGACCTCTTATCTTTTGTTCACTGCTCTTTAATGAACAGTGCTGCAACTACTGCCATATCAATCAAAACAAGCCACCTGATTTAGGCTCTTTTCGGTAATGTTAGAGACTCGGGCGTCTTGTCACATGTGGCTCATGCTAAAGACAAATAGGACTGACTCTCCATATAAGGTTCTTTGTCATGGGGCTTTGGAGTCCCACTGAGCAGCTAGGAGCTTTGCTTTCTGGCGGACACTGTTCCTAGCCCTTTGCTGCTGTTAATGTTTCCTGGGGAAGGTGAGTTCTCCGGAAGGCCTTGGAGAAAAAGAGGATTGTGTTCCATTGTAAGAGTCAGTAGTTAATCTAGGCTAAGACACAATAGAGACCTGGAGTTTGATTACTGAAAACCTTTGCCTAGGCCAAACCTAGAAAATGAAAAGATCATTTAGGTTGGTTCCAAAGCAAAGGAAATAATAGGGTAAAGGCGAGGAAAGTGATGGGTTGCCTGTCACATGCTTGTCACAGTAAGACCAACCGGAAGGTTATTTAGGAATGAAAGAGTAAAAACCTTTATTTATTTTTTTAAAGATTTTATTCATTTATTTGACACAGAGAGAGAGAGATCACAAGTAGGCAGAGAGGCAGGCAGAGAGAGAGAGAAGGAAACAGCTCCCTGCTGAGCAGAGAGTCCGATGCGGGACTCAATCCCAGGACCCTTAGATCATGACCTGAGCCGAAGGCAGAGTCTTTAACCCATTCAGCCACCCAGGCGCCCAAGAGTAAAAACATTTAAAAGGAGCCATGTCTGTTCGCATAGTAAGGGCATGTTGACCTTTGTCTCAGGCACTTACTGCAAAGAAAATTCTTCTCAACAGCCTTATGCAGCTGGTACTTCTACTGTCAGAGGGAGTTTTGGGTAATAATTAAGAACATGAGCTCTCTGGAGCCAGACTGCCTCCAAATCCCAATTTTACCCATGAGCATATCTGTGACATAGGGGACAAGATTCATAACTTCACTGTGTCCATTTTCACAACTGTAAATGGGGATAAAAACAGCACTTCTCTTGTAAGGTTGTCACGAGGCTTGCAGGGATAGTAAAGTGTAACACGGTAGGAATGGTGTGTCACCCACACCACATAAATGCCAGCTGTTAGAATCATTCGGGTCTTGGTTTCCTCCTCAGAGGCTCTTGAGGATAATTATATATAAGAAATGAACCCCTGGTGTCATTGTCTGTCATAGTACCTTAAGTTCCTGTCCTCCTAATGCTATTTTTAAAATGTATTAAAATATTTAATATTTTATTTTAAAATATTATTTAATATATAAAACATAAAATATTTTAAATATTTTATCCCCCCAATTTATTTATTTGTATAAATAAGTGATCAAACTGAAGGTATGATCCTTTTGCAGGTTGTGAAATCAAGGTGCTAAAAAAGATTTGCCAAATGAATGGAAAAAAAAATGTGGGAAAGGACTTGGAATTGATGAATTCATTTGTTTAATCAGCACTGTTGAGGGATTAGTGTGAGTCAGTCGCCACCATGGCACTGTGGATACCAGGATGAAAAAACCAGAAACCAGTTTTCTCTCTCTTACTCCCTGTACATTTTTAGGGGGAAAGTTAGTGTCTTCTCCATGCAAGGAACATTTACCCTACAACACCGAGTTTAATGTATAGCAATTTGAGCTTACTGGTTTCCTCGTGCATGCATGAAGTAGTTGGTTAACTCAGGATGGCAGGATTAACTTCATTAATCAATACTCACTCAGCGGTTTGCCTTGCTAAGGTTTGTAGGCTTCAGAGAGAATTAAGATTCCATTTTGCTTGATAATTTAATAGTGGATTATTTTATCATTTTTCTTTTGTTTACATGGCTGTTCTTCCAAGATCAGAATTGCAATGAATTAATAGACTGTTAAAGACAGATATTTCAGGCATACAGATACATTGAACCTTTTGGAATGTTTACAAGGAAATATAGTCTAAGTCTAACCTGGGGTTTCTTAACCTTGGCACAGTTGACATTTTGGTCTGGATAGTTCTTTGTGGCAGGACTGTGCTGTGCATTGTAGGAGGTTTAGAGCATTTGTGGCTTCTACCCACTAAATGCCTGTAGTGCACCCCTCCTTCCTCCTGGAGCTGAGAAAATGCTCTCAGTTGACCTGTAGTCATCTGAAAGCAATTTACCCCCAGAGATGAAAAGTGACAGTAATCCTGCATCTGCTTCTTTCCCTTATAAATCAAGCAAAAAGAACTTTTCCTAGTCCTCTTTTCTTAGTTATTAAAACATAAATTTGTAATTTTATACATATATGTAAACATGTGTATAATTAGAAGGATATATAGGAAAATTGAATGGAATTGTCACTATCACTGTAATTCACGCTTCATCAGTTATATACTCATTAGCTCATTCATCTGATGTTTTTGTTCTTTTCTACATTAGGAGAAAAAGAAAACATGAGGATGGCCTATTTTCTAATATTTTATTTGACTGTTTCTTTGTTTTAAAAGACAAATTGGTTGTTCATAATTAATTGGTTTTGAAAGAATATAAGCCGCCTCTTTACCTCTACAGTGACTATTATAGAGGTTCAGGGAATGGCAAAATCACAATAGAATGACTCACCCTTTCAGTTAAAATATTTTTACATGTATCACCTCACTTGATTTGAAACCTTGAAGTTTAATGCATGTCCATGTTCCTTGGCTACAAAATAGAATTTTTTTGTGTTGTCTTATTTTTTGTATTTTATTTATTTGTTTGTTCATTTACAGACACAGTTTTCCTAATCTAAAAGGGTTCTTTTCACTGTACTGGATCCCAGCCATTGAATGAAGTATTAGTTATTAAAATTAGTGCTAGCTGCTATAATTTGAGAATCTCAGTGTCTTACAACATGACAGTTCTATATTTCACACTAAATTTCATGTGGTTGAGTGATTCTCTTAGGCAGCTCCCATTCAAAAAGTGAATTGTCGTCCTCTCATCATACCTGAATCTTTTGCTTTCAACACATGGACAGAGGCAAAGGTAGAAAGTGGAAGATTATGTGAAGCATTTTTTAAAAAAAATATATTTATTTATCTTGGATAGAGAGAGAGAGAGTTGGGGTAGGGGCAGAGGGAGAGACTTCCCAAGTGGACTCCTTGCTGAGCTCAGAGCCCATCACAGCTGGATCCCAGGACACATGAGACCATGATCTAAGCTGAAACCAAGAGTCTGACACTCATCTGACTGAGTCACCCAGGGGCCCCTTTGCAAAGCATTTTTGAGGCCACCTCTAGAATGAATGCATTACTTCTTTCCAAAATTTGTGTCCCCACCTTCATGCAGTGGTTTGGGTCTGTGGGCTTCCTGAGTCCCTAGGAGGAAATTAGTTGGTATAGCACACAAAGAGCATTTTCCCCAAAAATATAAAGGAAGATTCGGTGAAAAAAGAAATAGAAGGTTGTTTTGTGGGAGCCAAAGATTCTCTCAGTAACAGATGTTTACTGGGCACTGCTGTGTTCCAAGCACCGTGTTTAGGTGCTAGGAATACAGTGGCATGTTCAAAAAGAGCCTAGGCCAAGGAAAGAAACTTTGGACTGGAAAAGATCCCCTGCTGCTTCTGTGGAGTGGGAGATCCAGTAGGAATTCATCCTGGGCAAGGCATAGATTTATTTATTTATTTATTTATTTATTTTTTATTTGTCAGAGAGAGAGAGAGAGAGAGAGAGAGAGAGCGAGCACAGGCAGACAGAGTGGCAGGCAGAGGCAGAGGGAGAAGCAGAGGGAGAAGCAGGCTCCCTGCCGAGCAAGGAGCCCGATGTGGGACTCGATCCCAGGACGCTGGGATCATGACCTGAGCCGAAGGCAGCCGCTTAACCAACTGAGCCACCCAGGCATCCCCAAGGCATAGATTTAAAGTGGAATTAGAAAATGCAGACATCTAGTAGAGAGAGAGTGGTAAAGAGTGTTTGGGAACAGAATGGATTTAGGCATGAGAGAAACAGAACCGAAAATCCCCAGCAAAACTGAACTTTGTGTTCTCAGCACCTGTAATTTCCCTATTGCCTAGATACGTTTTAATGATTTGATAAGGTTCAGAAGATGCGAATCTGACATCAAGAGTAAATAACTGTAAAAAGGAGTCTCAAAACCTGCTGTTGAACAAAGGTGTGAGAGTTCTAAAAGGCCAAGACAGAAAAACAGGGGGTGAGCATTCTGTACCCCAGGATAAGTAATCAGACCATTTTAGGCCCTTGCACATAAGAAGGCTGTAAGAAGATCCTGAAATCCTTAGCTCAGCACGCACCCTCAGGTCGGGCATACCAAAGGATGAGACGAAAGAAGTCTTTGGAAAACATTGTTGGGAGTGTTATGACATGGGGAAGCTGTTTCTCCTCAGCTAAAGCTCAGCAAAAGGAGAACATATACAGACCTTAATAATGCCCCGTGAAGTTTGGCAGAACATAAGGGACTGTAACTTTTGTGTGAAGCTGCCTAGTGATACCAGGGACAAAAATAGATGGCACATTAGGCATCAGTGGAAGAAGCAGATGCCTCAGGAGGGCCAGATGAGGACTGCCCTGGACAAGGAGGCAGCTTCACTGTTTTGAAAGGGGGCATTACATAAGAGAGCCTTAGGCAGAGTTTGGAAGTGAACTGTAAAATACAGAGGCTCGCAGTGGGGTCCTGCATGTAGAGAGACATTATCTACATCAAAGAAGCTTCTCTGGTATTTCTAAAGGGGGTTGTCCAAAATAATACAAAGAGAGCCTTGGTTTGTATAGAAATAATGCCTGACCCATGGTGAGCATCTACCTGTCTTGGAAATTATGAATGCCTTACATGTATTAACTCAGTTCTCACTGCATGGGGAAATGAAAGCTCAGAGAAGTTAAATAAATTGCCCAATTCATGTAGCCAGTTCACAGATCACCATGTCCATCCACAAAGCAGAAACAAGCTGTAGAAGGACTATGTTTTAAGTGAAATTTGGGAATTTTGTTACTACAAGGTCATTTTACTCATATGAGATGCTCGCTTACCAAAAAGGGTCTAAGGAATTTTCATTTCCTGAGACTGTCCAGAGAAGTCATGAGATCTGCCATCAATTTGAGCTTAAGAATAAGGAAGAATTGGGACACCTGGGTGGCTCAGTGGGTTAAGCTTCTGCCTTTGGCCCAGGTCATAATCTCAGGGTCCTGGGATCGAGCCCTGCATCGGGCTCTCTGCTCAGCAGGGAGCCTGCTTCCCCCTCTCTCTCTGCCTGCCTCTCTGCCTACTTGTGATCTCTCTCTCTGTGTCAAATAAATGAATAAAATCTTTTAAAAAATAAAATAAAATGTATTAAAAAAAAAGAATAAGGAAGAATTAACCCCACAGATCTGGGAAGCACAGGGAAGGGGTGACATTGTTTTCTGCTTCCCCTCTATGGAGTTCCATTCTTTGAACATAGCATACATTACTTATTGAGTAGCAACTGTGTGTAGAATGCTGGACTTGGAGATGTAAAGAATCTTAGAAAGGGCTTTAAACATATACTGCAAAGATAGGTAAATGGAAAGTTAAGCAGAAAAGTCAAAAAAATCAAAACATATTTTCATTTATAGCTATAAAATGGCTATGATGATTAGAATGCCTGAGTAGAGTTTTGTGGAGGACAGCCAGATTTTTGATAGCACAGAGGAGGAGACCCTACACAACAGAAAGCAATGGGAAATCTCAGTTCTGGGAAGTAAATCTGTGGAAGGATGGGACTAGATCGTTCCTGAAGGGAGTTAAGGGAAAGATACAGAATACATTTACCTGGTAGCAAGAAGTTAGTGAATAGGACTTACTGTGGAGGGTTTGAAGGACTTACATGTAGCTTAACCCCCTGGAGTGTAATTTACAGCTTAGGAAGTCACATTGCAAGCTGTTTTTACTGGCTTAGGCCAAAAAGCCTGGAGGAATCTTTGTTTCTGTAATTGAAAAACTGTATAAGAATCAGAGGTTTTCTGGATGGGCTATCATCTGCATCAACAAAATTTGGTACTCCACTGGAAGTGAAAGGCGTACTTGATTATTAAATGTCTGCTTCTTTTAGAGAAACATGTTTGTGACAAGGGTGAACAGCAAGCTTGCAAAGTTTTATTTGCTGAATCTGTGAACAGACTAGTGATAACTCTATTATTTATGGTAACAGATTCACAATGGTGGTTGCAGTTTCTTTTCCTGGGTTTCTGATGAGGAAGAACAAATAATTTTTTCCTCTCTAAAATGCTTAAATGAACTTTCTAAAAGTGTTTTAAATACTTGGGTTCATGAGAAGCCCATGCATTACACAGCTGAGTGAAGTGGGATTTCAAATGGTTGCCTTCTTTATTCCCCTAGGTCGATAGCTTGTCTCAGTGAGGTAGAAAATAAAACAAAACAAAAACCCAACAAAACCATGTCTGACTACTCAGAAACATTTAATGTCTTTTTTAGCTGAGAGTCTTATAAAAAAATAAAACCAAACTGCATAGGCAGAGAATATGGCTCATGATTCTTGGTTTTTTTTTAGGTTATTTCATGTATATATCAGACCCATTCCCTGACTTTTTTGTATCAGGGTTAAAGGTGCTAATTTTTATGTGGCTGGTTTAAAAATGTGGTTCTAGGGGTAGCTGGGTCATTCAGTTGGTTGAGTGGCCGACTCTTGATTTCAGCTAGGGTCATGATCTCAGGGTTGGCAGGGAGTTTGCTTAAGGATTCTCCCTTTCCTACTGCCCCTCCTTTCCCTCCCCTCTCATATAAATAAATAAATCTTTTTTAAAAACGTGGTTCTGAATCTAGGAGATGGCTGGGAAAAAGGAGAGGACAGTGCACTTTGAGAGATTTAATGCCTTTGTTATTAAGACCCCCATAATTGTTTGTACTATGTAAACATTCACAAATAAATCAATTGATTGAAGACAGTTTGGACTTTAAACTTAAAATCATCACATCTATTCAAGTCAAAATATCAGAAAGGAAAGAGAGCACTTACTTAGTTGGCCTTACAAGGACTGTATCTTGTGATTCTTACAGTTCAAAGGATTTACTGACCTGGTGAATTTTCACCTTCATTCATTTTTTTTTTCTTTAAGCTTTTTTATTTAAACATATAATGTAACCCCACCACCCTCTCCCAACCTTCATTCATTTTTGGTACCCACTGTGTGCCAAGCCAGCATTTCATGACTCTCAGAGTCTCTGTGAGACTTCTGAAGACAGATAATATCAGCACTTTATAGCACACAGTTCTAAAATTTAAATCCATCTATGTTTTACATGTTTAGGATTGGCTGCTTTTCTTTCAGATGCTTGGAGAATTTTTCAATCCTTGCTTCTAGGACTTGACTACCCCTTCCTTGCCTTTCCTACCTCTGTCATTCCTTTTGAACCTTTCAGCACCTCTAAAGTATTCTGTAATATGTGTGACATGTCAAGTTTGTTTTCTCTACAAAGGGAATCATTCTCTGCTGCAGAATTTGGGATTTTTTTTTTTTTAACCAAGGAAAGCAACACAATGTTCCCTGAAGAAAAGAACCAACTTTTAATTCTAAAATCATGTAATTATTTCTTAGCCTGCAGCTCACCTGATGTCAAAAAATCACCGCCCCCCAAAAAAACCCCTCCAAAATTTAACTCTCAGTGAATAATGCTTCTAATTCATCCTTGCCAGAAAACACTGACTTCTTCATTGAAGGAAGTCCTGAGTTTTTACCATTGGATTCACAAACTACATTTAATTTACCTTTTTTTTTTACTTGCAGATATTTATTTCTTTCTATCATTAAGAGCATACATCTAAGACCAAAAAAAGCTAAAGATAGCTTTAACATATACCACAGAAGGCTACTGCTCTGTGTTGTCACTTAAATCAAGCACTATGAGAATTTCTTGTTTGGCTGACAACACAGCAGTGAGCTACATGAAGAGAATGCTGCAGTATTTCCCTTGGGCACTTTGACTGACAGTCATGTCAGTCAAATATCATTTTAGGTGCCAGTGCAGATGAAATTTAAAAAAGAAAGCTCCTTTTTGTTGGTGAGAGTAGTTGGAGAGTCTTCTTGAAAGACTAATTGCATTCAAATGTCTTTAAAAAGTCTTCTTTTCACCTTTGTACACACTTAAAGTGGAGACCTGTATTATGATCTGATTATCTAACACATCTAGTTTCCGTCAGAGTCAGATATCCTGTAGGTATTCTGGGGAGAGAAAAATCACTATTTTGTTTTTAGATGGTAGATGCCAATAAAAATAACAGACCAGTCCATGCTAGGCCCAAGTGAAAATTTACCTTACAGGGCTAAAGGACCACACCAGTCCCATCTGTGCACATACCCACGTCTGCCATTACATACTTACATAAATGACTTGATTATGTAAGAGGGTCTATGAGGATAGAAACGTTATACATGGGGTATCTAAGGTAGAAGAGAATAATAGAGCAGCCCCTTCTTCCACAGAGGTCACATTGGACTAAGTCTGTACCCCATTCTCTCTAGCTCTGTTTCTTTCTTTTTTTTTTTTAAGATTTTATTTATTTATTTGATAGAGATCACAAGTAGGCAGAGAGGCAGGCAGAGAGAGAGGAGGAAGCAGGCTGTCCGCAGAGCAGAGAGCCCGATGCGGGGCTTGATCCTACGACCCTGGGATCATGACCCCAGCAAAAGGCAGCGGCTTTAACCCGCTGAGCCACGCAGGCGCCCCTCTAGCTCTGTTTCAAATACCTCCTAGTTTTGGCATAATCAAAATGGAAAGAAGACCATCCTGCCTTGGGTGTCCAGTAGGTTTTCTAATTCATGTGTCTCAGGAGATGGTACCCTAAACAAAGTGATAATCTTATGAACTAGACTGAGGAGTGGTTTAAGTTATTTGGGACTGAGGAATGCAGGGAGCTGACATGACTTTTGTAATTTTGGTGAAAACCAGTTGATCTGTACTTGAGAGAGAAATATCTTGGTATATAAAATGCATTTTATGAAAAAGTATAGGTTTGAATTTACAGATTGAATTACAGTGTTTATATTTCTGATCTTTATTTTTTTTTAAGATTTTATTTATTTATTTGAGAGGTGAGAGAGAGAGAGCGTGTGCTTATGAACAGGGGGAGGGCAGAGGCAGAGGGAGAAATAGACTCCCTGCTGAGCAGGGAGCCTGATGCCGGACTCAATCCCAGGACCCTGTGATCATGACCTGAGCTGAAGGCAAATGCTTAACTGACTGAGCCACCCAGGCCCCCTATATTTCTGATATATAAAACCTTGTTAAAAATACTCCTCTTAGGGGCACCTGGGTGGCTCAGTGGGTTGGGCCTCTGCCTTCAGCTCGGGTCCTGATCTCAGGGTCCTGGGATCGAGTCCCGCATCGGGCTCTCTGCTCGGCGGGGAGTCTGCTTCCTCCTCTCTCTCTGCCTGCCTCTCTGCCTACTTGTGATCTCTCTCTGTCAAATAAATAAATAAAATCTTTAAAAAAAATATTCCTCTTAGAGTTGGGTTCCCAACCAAAGCAGTTTATCTTCAAAAGACTTGGGAGTTTGTGTCACCAAAATATCCCAAAGCCCTACCAGACTGTGGAGAGAAATGAAAACACATTAGTATGAAAACATAAATTCCACTATCTAAAAGACCCTCACTCTGGGGGCGCCTGGTGGCTCAGTGGGTTAAGCCTCTGCCTTCGGCTCAGGTCATGATCCCAGGGTCCTGGGATCGAGCCCCACATTGGGCTCTCTGCTCAGCAGGGAGCTTGCTTCCCCCCACCCCCCGCCTCTCTGCCTAATTGTGATCTCTCTGTGAAATAAATAAATAGATAAATAATTAAAAAAAAGACCCTCACTCTGACATGAACCTCAGTCCATGGCTGGTGGGAGTTTCAGTAGTTCTGCCCCTAGGATTGGGATACCAACATCTAAGGAGCTCTGTTTTCTATGTAATTGCCAAGTCATGCCACTTCCTTGCCTCTGTGTATTGACTGAAACTCTGCTTTGGTTTAACTTTTGAATATTTTGGGACTAGAGCATTTTCTTAAACCCCACTTTCCATGCCTGGTGCCAACTCCTATAGCGGGCTTAGCCCTGAGGAGAGAGTACTTCCCCCATTTTCTACCTCTGTTTTGACTTCTGTGGCCGTGATGTCATTGACAATCAGATCTGATATTGACTGTCCATTATGGTATCTTACCCTCTGGGTTACTCCTCACTCCACCCCAGAATATGACCAGGGATTCTCATCCCCATCTGAATCTTCCTTGCTCTCCGAGGGCTACCTTCTAAACCGAGCCTCTCAAACTTTAGGAATATGTATGTGAAACATATGGAGAACTTATTACAATGCTGATTCTGATCAGTAGGTGTAGAGTGAGGTCTGTGATTCTGCTGATGCTACTTGTCCAGTGACCACACTTTGAGTAGCAAGGCTTTTTACGCAGAATTCTCCCTCCTCAAACTTCTTTCTGCTGAGTCCCAGATTCCTCCCCCTTCTTTCTGATACATTTTACCAAAGTTCCTATGCACTTTTATTTGGGTTATCATGAACACTTTCTAAATAAAAAGTACCAGGTCATTCGTAAACCCAAAGTGAGGTGACCTTCTCCAAGTCAGCCTAGCACATTCTTACTGTAAGCCAGAAGTTCTTCAGTCTCTTTCTCTCTTCCTACAGGATGGCACCTCCTTGGACCTATGAAAATAATTCAAGCTCAGTAGCATTTGTACTCTTTATAACATTCTGGTTTTGAGAGTCCCTTTACTACTTTGAGAATGTACCTCTTACGTCTGTTGACAGTTACTTAGAAGCATGAATCTGAGTTCATTCAAAAAAGGCAGACACTGTTTCCACTGAATTTGAGAAAATACGAGGTAGCATATCATTCTCTTTCTTCTTTGCCATGTTGTATTTTAGCTCCTTCTAAATTAGCATGTAAAACTTTTGAAGGATCTTTACTAAAAGGTTAAGGCACTTTCAGAAAGGAATGATAAACAGAGAGGGAAAAGGTTAAAGTTTTAGCTAAACTGAAATTTTTCCTTGAATAGTCATAGAAAGGTGCTTAATGATTGTACCTTCACAGGAGAGTGGACCTTTGTGTCCAGTGTTTAGTCTTTTGATCTGAATTTTACATCCTTGCTTTCTAAGATTCTCTCTGACATCTCTTACCCTAAACAAAAGCAGACCTCACTCCCTGAATCCTAGTCCTTTTTCTGTTCCTTACAATATCCTGAGGGCTTGAGGGGTAGCATGGACACCATCTGGGTAGGCAGCCATTATTTCCATTTTCTAGTCTCACAGGCCCTTCGAGACGACTTTGTTCTTAAATATTCTACAAGTGGGAGTTGTGGACTTGAAAGTTCTTCAGTGGATTGACCTATTGGAAAGCCTATAGTGCAGAATACACTCAATTAAAAAATACTATTTAAATTTGTATCAAGAAAAAATATTTCCTCCATTAATAAGGCATGTTAATCCTATTAATCCTATCCTATAGTTGGAGTTGATGGATACCTGTTAAAATAATCACCTATCTACTTTTCTTTCTGTTTTTGCGGGGTATGGGGAGTGTCTTTGCCTGAGGTCTGTTCAAAGGACAAAAGAGCTATATCAGTCTGTAATGAACCAAAAAAGTATCAGATGTTCACCCCTTCTGTATTCTTTTGGAGCCATGGTTTCCTTATTAATACTGATGAACTCTTCTAGGTTCTAAGAATCTCACAGAATTTCACAAAGGGATTTGAGCCTACTTTTAATGTGGTGTCACAGGGGAGCCAGTAAACCTTCATTTGAGTCTTTTACTAAACCTTCATTTGAGTCCTTTACAGATTTCTAAATCACATACCCTGATAGTAAGTTCTAGAACTGATATTTCCATTCTGATTTCTATCCATGTGGGCCAACTCATGTACTAAAGGAGATAAATATAATATTATCAGTTGTAAAGTGTTCTATTTTTAGTGGCCTACCTTTTATTTAAACATTTTTTTAAAATTAGGAAGGGCCTTACCCATACATCAGTCATCTCAACCTAATCATCATTGAAGACGGAACAAGATTGCTCTTTCTCTCTCTCTCATGTCTCCGAGGAATGTGACATAAGGGATTCTATCCATTTCTCAAGGTTGCATAGGACATGAGTAGCAATCAGGTGCTTGAGTATTGACTTCGGTTTAGAGTACTATTTAATAAACCAGTCTACACACATTTCTAAAGCCAAATGTGATTTTTGGAGTACTTCACTTTCTCTGTTATTAAAACCTCCATTTCAACAAGCCCTTTAGCTATAGCCTACATTTCTCCATAGACACTAACCCCAAAAAGTGTGATTAAAAACTGAAATGTACTTCTGGGAAATGAGAGTATCTCTGAAACTCTATGCTTGGTGCTCTTCCTCTTGCAAAACAGTGAAAAGTGCTTTTTATGATTTATTTTTTTTCTCACGCCTCTAATACAAAGATGCTCAATATTATTATCACTCCAGTTGGCAGCAGCTATTTCAGAGCCTATCCCAGAGTCATCCGGTAAGTGAGGAATGAAATGGAGATAGGTTGCCGGAGCTGTTAGGTGTGTATTATTGATGGACCACTGGTCTGGTTCTTGCAACTTCTCTTAAAAACCTTGCTTTCTCATCTCTTAAGATGTCTTACTGTACTAGGTACTGATTGATTGATTGAGTTCAATTAGCCAACATATAGTACATCATTAGTTTTTGATGTGTTCAGCAATTCATTAGTTTCGTATGGCACTCAGTGCTCATCACAAGTGCCCTCCTTAATACTCCATCTCCCCCACCACCCGCCTCCCTTCTGTAACCCTCATTGTTTCCCTCATTTGAGTCCAGAGTCTCTTATGGTTTGTCTCCCTCTCTGATTTCTTCCCATTCAGTTTTCCCTCCCTTCCTCTTTGGTCCTCTGCACTATTCCTTATGTTCTACATAGGAGTGAAATCATATAATTGTCTTTCTTTGCTTGACTTATTTCACTTAGCATAATCCCCTCCAGTTGCATCCATGTTGATGAAAATGACAGTTATTTTAAATTGTGTTCTACATTATTTTTAATCTTTAAAAACCTTATAGCACCTACTATGTTCTAGGTACTGTCTTAAGAACTTTACACATATTAACTTATTTTCCTTTATAACAAGTTCTATTATAGGTCAATCTGTCATCACCTATGTTTATGGATAAGAAAACCAAAGTTTACAAAAGCTAATTGACTTGTTTAAAGTCACATAACTATTGTCAGTGTTGCCATTGGACCCAGTCTGGCTCCAGAATCCATGCTCTTGATCACTGTATTCTTCATTATGACATTGGCATGCCTCAGTCCTTATAGCTCTTGCTTTCTTAATTTGTGGCTTGTGAGAGGTCTTTCTTTATTTACCAGTGCTTTGAGATTTATTCTGCCAGATTAATCATGAAATACATCTGAATTAATGATGAAAGAGCTCACTGAATCCCTTGGTTAGCCTTATAAGTTCCCAGTCAAAAATATTCAAAACCTTTAAGAAAATTGTCATTGGGCAGTTCTAAACTAGTAAGTGAAAAGTCATGGGTGAGCCACTCCAATCAGCTCTCCTTTACCTTCCCAATCCTTCAACAGCTACTGTGCACACTGGTAGCCAATCTCCATAATTAGAGATTGGGCCTTAGCAAAATGGAATTCTAAAACAGGTTTGACTCAAATGGGAAGTGACTTAAATCTTGATCTTGAACTCCCATAACTTTTCTTTTGTTGAAAGGAAACTCATTGTGAAAAAAAAATTTTTTTCCCCAAGTTTCTGAGAAACCAAATTGTATGAAAAAGCCTTTTATTTTGAACAGTTAAAATATTATCAATCTAACTGAACCAAGAAATACAGTGAATTTTTAAAGAAAGTTCTCATGTGAGATTTCTGGACTATCCAGGAAGATATTTGGTTCCTAGGTGTTTAATAAATCAGCCCCGAGCATTGGGATATGAGATATATTTCATTAAGAGTACTTTTTGTGGGGAGTCCTCTGTTTGATTTAAGGCTTTATTATGGGAAGTTGGGGAGACCAGCTGTGACTAAGAGATAATATCTGTATTTGTTAGTTTGCATTTGGTGGGCAACTGAAAGGCTCTGAGTATCTCCTCTTTCCTGGGAGGATGGTTGTGGAGTGTGACCCAAGAAAAACAGGAGCTGGGGCGCCTGGGTGGCTCAGTGGGTTAAAGCCTCTGCCTTTGGCTCAGGTCGTGATCCCAGGGTCCTGGGATCGAGCCCTACATTGGGCTCTCTGCTCAGCGGGGAGCCTGCTCCCCCCTCCCCCCGCCTGCCTCTCTGCCTACTTGTGATCTGTTTGTCAAATAAATAAATAAAATCTTTAAAAAAAAAA
>RCUC01109249.1:0-10309 GCA_003697995.1 Taxidea taxus jeffersonii
TCCCGCTCCTCCTGGGCTCCCACAAGCCAAATAATTGTTCTCGGGAATGCCATCCTCCATGATCAATACACCTTCGAATGTTTTCATCGCTGCAGAAATCCTTCGGTTGGGTTTTAAGGGCTCTGTTCTGGGTAACTGTTTTATCACTGTGCCCTTGGGTGGGATCCCAGATGAGCCTTTTTCTCTGTCCCTCAGAATAAGGGATCGGTGGCAGGAACTTTAGGATTTCACATACTTCTTTTCAGAGAGGGGAAGCAGCATTCTAGTGGCCAGAAAGATCAAGGTTGCTATTTGTTCTTTTCAAGTTGACCATCTCCCCCTCGCTGAGGGCCGCTTGATAGATGTGTATATTTTTTCATGAAAATGTATTTCCAGTCACCCCAGGCAAGAAACCATCAGCAAGTACTCATCTGGGCGGTGTGTGTGTTGCTGGCAGAGTGTGTTTCTGAGTTGAGAACGTCTCTGAAGTTGGAGTAAAAGTATTCGTGTTAAAATCACCTTCCACAAATCACCTCGTAATATTGCATGTTAGCGAAGTGTTCAAATTTAAGAGTCTGCTTCTGATGGAAACCATTTGTGACAAAATGCCAGTTGTTTCTTTGGCGGTTGGTGTCACAGCTTTCTCCACGGACACAGTGTCAATGAAATTGTTAATAGGGTTCCGTATCAGAGCGCTAAATGTGTTAAGATTCCAATTTCAAACTACCTTTCTTCTCTCTGCTGGGACTAGTTAAGTTTGAGGTGTGGAAGTTCTTCTAATTTTATTCTGAGCTGTAATTTCTTCCTTTCTGTCTGGTTCCCATCACGAGTCCTCTTGCCCTATCGGACATGGCTCTCTCCTAAAGCCATCTCCATCTGACCCTGAGGTTCCAAGCCTTTTTGGACTCATCTTTTGTCTTGTCACAGTCTCAGACCATGGAACACAGAAGGGACATTCTAATCCTTCCTCTCTTGCTCAGCCCTCCCTCCAGTCCTGGCTTTGAGTCTTCCAAATGGAAAATTCCGGCCATATCAATTGGTGATGCACCCATTTTCTTCATGGTGAATCACAGGCTGATGGAGTTGCCGCTAAGAGTACTTTGCTCATATTCTTACCACTTTATTGTTAGCCCGAAGGCTTGGAAGGTTCCAGCACCTCAAACGTTTTGCACCTGTAAATAAGCAGAACTCTACTGGCTTGCCTGGAAGGGGTGTGTGTGTGTGTGTGTGTGTGTGTTGGGGGGGCACATGAAGTGGTCTGTACTCTATTCAAGGGGAATTCCAGCTGAGAGAGGAGAGAAGATTCTGGTGGACCTTCCCAGCCAAGGGGCCTGCTTCTGGCTACCCATCCCCCCCAACCCCCATCTCTCAGCCTGTCTTTTAAATAATCCTTCCTCATTCCACTTTTGTGGTGGGGGATAATTAGTCACAGCTCAAGAGTGCTGAATGCTTTCTCTAAGCCATGCGTGCAACAGAGAGGAAACATCCAGGGGATGGGGGTATGGACACCCCAAGCCTAATTCCTGGGATAAGTGGTTTGAATGTTCTGAGACCAGGCCTTTTGCTTCTAACCTGGGCATATTCCTCCCGCTTTGCAGTTTAACCTATATATATGTTTTTCCTGTTCTGCCTCATTGGGAGATTGTAAGAATTAGCCGGGAGGTCTGGGAAGTGCTCTCTGCCTTGCAGAATTCAGAGATCAGAACTTTGGGTATCCTGCGAACCACCTCCAACCTGAACCCGGTGTTAACAAGGAGTAACTTGTTTACTTGCCGGCTGGGTTCTCATTGGCCCACGGGGGCAGATTGTAATTGTGTGTCTAAAAATGTGCTTTTTTGCATCCCCCAACAGCATGACAACTGGAATAGTAATTTGACTTAAAAAAAGAACAACCTAGTGGTTGAAGAACTCCTTTAGGAGTCTTGGCACATTGTTGGAAATCCAGTGTGGGCCACCCCCCTGCGCCCCAGCCCTGCATAAGGATGGGGGATTGTCTTCAATGTGGATTTGTTGTTAGAATGTACAGCGGCCCCCATGGGGCGAGTTCTCAGTCTACCTAAACGTGAACATAATTTGCTCTGTTTCAGCTTGGCCGAAGAGGAAATAAAAACTGAACAGGAGGTGGTAGAGGGCATGGATATCTCTACTCGCTCCAAAGGTGAGTAAAAATCTTGTATTATCTATTCCTGAGCAGAGGAGGAAATTGGAGTTTCTTTTTGTGGTTGTCGTCGTGCAGTGAAGTGTGGCTTCAGCTCCGTGGCTGTAACACTCCTCCGATTTTGAGAGGAACCTTTGATGGATGGGCCTAATTTGTGGAGAAATCCTCTCCTTTTGATTTCCTTTCCCTGTGTGTCTGTGTAGGTCTCTGCCTGTTGGGGGTGGGTATGGGGATTGTCCCCTCAGTAAATTTTACGTGTGTATCATGACAGAGGGGGAGGGTAGCTCGCTGCCTCTCTGCAGGGTGACTTTTAGGAATTCACCATTTAGATAGAGAATGTTCTAGAAGCAGCCAGAGTGTCCAGCTGCTGCTGGGTTTCTGATTTTAATAACAGGCCTCTTTGGAATCACGGAAGTGAAACAAAGTTAGCTCACTTCCTTGGAAAACGGTGGTCTTGGTTAGAGATAAAGAGGAAATGTAGGACTTTCTGGAATGTTGGGCCAGTGTTTGTATTTAGGACAAAAGTTAGCAAATTAGAGCAAACACGGATGTTTGTTTTAATTCAGAATCTAGACTCCTCAAAATCATCATCTTCTTTTTTAAAGATTTTTATTTATTTGACAGAGATCACAAGGAGGCAGTTAGGCAGGCAGAGAGAGAGGGGTGTAAGCAGCCTCCCTGCCGAGCAGAGAGCCCTATGCGAGCAGAGAGCCTGATGCAGGGCTCGATCCGAGTACCTTGAGATCATGACCTGAGCCGAAGGCAGAGGCTTTAACCCACGGAGTCATCCAGGTGCCCTCCTCAAAATCTTCTAGTTGTGGGATGGGTACTTTTCATCTGGTCTGTGTGAGGTTGTCGAGGCTTCCCAGAAGGAAGTAGTTATTCAGTTTTTGTCTTCAGGATGTTTTTAGGAATGAGGAAAAATCTTTTTGGATTGGAGCTTTTTCCACATCTTTGGTTGATGAAAATGCTCATTTCCAAGCTTCATGGTTGTACTAAGGTGAGGATATTCCTTCGACAAGTCACTGTGTGCTCTGAGCTGAGGGATATGGGGGAGGTAGGGAGGGCTGGGGGGAGGCTTATTAGACTCTGCCAGAAAGATTCTAGATCTTTCTAGAATCCAGCCAGAGAGCATTATAAGAAGTGGCTCCCTAGAGGCATCTAAAACAACCAAGCTTTTTGAGGCTTTTTATAAGATAGCCCTTCCATTTGGCACAAAGATGAGGGTCAGATAATGAGGGCTGTGAAGTGGAAGCTGGCTGTTGTTGGGGCCTGGCCTCACAGCTGGGGGGCGGCATGGTTTGGCGGGGTGTGGGGGTGTGTGTGGGGGTGCCCTAGGTGAGAAGGTCAGGCTGCTGGGGTTGGGTGGTCTGTGCCTGGGGAGTGGGGGAGGGTGTGCCTGAGCGATGGAGGAGCAGACTGAGGCGTTGGGGCTGGTGGGCCTAGTCAGAGAGCTACAGGAGAGCTGTGGGGAAGTTTTGAGCAAGGAAAGAACCTTCCCGAAGAGAGGTCCTGAGACGGTTTCTGATGAGCGAGCATGTCCCACTCCCCTTGTGGTCAGAATGGAATTTGGGACAGAGAGACCAGAGAGTGGGACATGGGGATCTCGTCCTCCCTGGGCTCCTCACTTGCATACTTTCTATCTCTGTCCCTTCATGTTCTTATCTTTAAAATGGGGTGTTGGGTCAGATTCTAAGATCCTTTCACCTTGGGCTTCTCTTGTAGAGGTAACGCTCACTGACCGTATTTACGAAGGCTGTGTTTGTATCAGGAGGCTTTTCTTGAATTATTTTAGTCCCCTTAGGAGGTGGGAGGTGTTGTTCCCATTTTGCAGGTGAGGACGCTGAGGCTCTGCCTAGCAACCCGATAGTAAATATCGGATGGGATCTAACCGAGAGACTGGAGAGACTCGCTACCGCCAAGGCAGTGCTTCCTTCCTGGGCCCGGTTGGTCGGTCGATGTGGAGACTTTTCTTCTTCTTTTGTCTCTCTTTTTAAAAAGATTTTATTTATTTATTTATTTATTTATTTATTTATTTGCCAGAGAGATAAGAGAATGCTCGCGTGTGCACTAGGGTTGGGTGGGGGCAGGGAGCAGCAGCCAGAGGGAGAAGCAGATTCCCCGCTGAGCAAGGAGCCCAATGTGGGACTCAGTCCCAGGATCCTGGGGTCATGACCTGAGCCAAAGGCAGATGCTTAACCTGCTGAGCCATCAGACATCCCTGTGGAGACTTTTCCAAAAGGGGTCAGACTCAGGAATCATCCATTAGGGTGGGAGGCCCGCTTTGCTCAGATCCCCCACCCTGGGTGGGAGAGCCCTCCTCTCATCTTTCAGAGCCCCCTGGATGTTCCTAGGTCTTCACCAGCTTGTATCTCCCAGTGTCTGTGGCACCTGAAGGGATGATCCCCCTGGGTGACCATTGTCCCTTGTTTGATTGTCCCACTCTGGTCCTCTCCCTACAGCAGCCAGGGTGCTCTTAGAAGACGGATCAGATCGGGCTCATCTTGAAAACTCCTTCCACTGACCTTCCGGTGCCCTTCTGCTTAAGTTGGAGGTCACCGTGGCCTCCCTACCTGGGTCAACCCATTTACCTTCATTCACCCTCTGACCTTCTGTTGGGAGTCTACCAGTTTCTCTCCCTGACTGCTCCTGGACTGCCCCACCTCCTTCCCCTCTGGTCCCTCTCAGGGGCCCTATGTGTCCTATGTCCTTTGCCGGGAACATGCCTCTCTGGGCCCCGCTGCTGCTGCTGCTTTTTTTTTTTTTTTTTTAAGATTTTATTTATTTATTTGTCAGAGAGAGCTCACAAGTAGACAGAGAGGCAGGCAGAGAGAAAGGGGGGAAGCAGGCTCCCCATTGAGCAGAGAGCCTGATATGGGGCTCGATCCCAGGACCCCGGGATCATGACCTGCGCCGAAGGCAGAGGCTTAACCCACTGAGCCACCCAGGCGCCCAATTCTGTTATGTTTTTAAAAGTAACTTGTAATTTTAGAGCAGTTTTAGGTTTCTGGATAAGTCGGGAAGATAGTGCAGAGCGTTCCCATGTCACCCCTCCCACTCCCTGCACAACCGTGCACAGTGATAGCTTTTCCCCGTTATTAACATCACAACTAGCATGGCGCCTTTGGCATAGTTGATGAGTCTCTGTTGGTATGTCCTTATTAACTACAGTCTGTACGTTGTTCAGTTTCCCTTGGGTTTTCTCCTGAGGTCGCTTTTCTGTTCTGAGATCCCACCCGGTTGGCCAGTTTATACATATAGTTAGGGCTCCCTAAGTCTTCTCTTGGCCGTCAGTTTCTCAGACTTTCCTTGTTTCTGGTGACCTTGATAGTTTTGAGAAGTACTGCTCTGGTATTTTGTGGGGTGTCCCTCAGTTGGGATTTATCTGATGTTTTCCTCACGACTAGACTCTGGGGGACTGGAATTGTGGGTTTTTTGGAGGAAGAGCACGGAGTAAAGTAGCATTTTCATCACGTCGCATCATATCAAGGATACATTAAACAAAAAGATTTATGCATTTATTTTTAGAGAGAGAGCAAGGAGGGGGAGGGACAGAGGGAGAGAGAGAGAATCTTGAAGCAGACTCTCTACTCATCGGGGCAGGGAGAATAAGGTGGGGAGTCTAATGCAGGACTTGATCCCATGACCCTGAGATCATGGCCTGAGCTGAAATCAAGTCAGCCACTCAGGCGCCCCCCCATGGTACCTCTCCCGGGTGTGCTTTCTTGCTGGTGCTATTGATCTTGACCACCTGGCTGGCCGGGTCAGGTCACCAGCCTCCTGTGCCTGATTCTTCATAAGGAGGTCATGATGCCCACCCACACCTACTGAGTGGGGGTTATGCTGTACCTGCTTAGGCCAGAGCTTGTACCCAAATTATTTGGAACTCTTCCCTTTGAGAGATTTGTCCCCTTTGCCCAGTTATTTGTTACTTAGTCATTTACACCAGCATGACACTGTTATTTCAAACCTTGGGTTGTAGTCCGGACTGGGTGGCCAACAGAGGCCTCTGGGAGAGGAGGTCTTGAGATGAATCTGAGAGATAAGTCTTACTTATTTTGTTGCTTGAGATGTTCTAGCTCTAAGGGGGCGCCTGGCTGGCTTAGTGGGTGAAACGTGTGACTTTTTTTTTTTTTTTTAAAGATTTTACTTATTTATTAGTTAGAAAGAGAGCGAGCACAGGCAGAGAGGCAGGCAGAGGCAGAGGGAGGAGCAGGCTCCCTGCTGAGCAAGGAGCCCGATGTGGGACTCGATCCCAGGACGCTGGGATCATGACCTGAGCCGAAGGCAGCCACTTAACCAACTGAGCCACCCAGGCGTCCCGAAACGTGTGACTCTTGATCTCAGGGTTGTGAGTCTGAGCCCCACGCCATGTGTGGAGATCATTTAAAAAGAAAATCTCTGGAAAGATGGTCTGGCTTAGGCCATGAGGAGGAGCCCTTTCATTAGCTCCTGTGTGTGTCCAAGCTCTGGTTCCTCAGTGTGCTTGTTGCTACGGAGATGTCTCTGTTTCTTGGTCCTCTTGGCCAACAGAGCAGGGAAACGTCTGTGTGTATACTGACCTGTGTGTATACACACGACTCCAACGATTTCTCTATTGACATTAAGCTGAACATGAGTTCGTACACTTGTCTCCAGCTGTGATCCATGACATGTGGATCATTGCAGTGTTCTCCTCTCCCTTGTCTAACCTGTCACTCCTGGGCTGAGAAAGCTGCCTCTTACCATCTGCCATGTGTTTACTGCATTCTGGTACATTTTAACTCTTAATCATCAGTGTACAGCTTGATAAACTTAAGCACACGTATATACTTGTGGGACCACAACCCACAGATTAAGACAATTGAACATTTATGGCATTCCAGAAGGCTCCTCAAACTCACTCCAGATTTTCTTCATAGCCTTCTCTGTGACCTTGTACTTCCTATTTGTTTATTGATAGTCTCCTCTGCTGGAATGTAGGCTCCTCCTCTCTCGAGGCTCTAGCCTGCCGTGCTCAGCCACTCCCTTCCATTTGAGAAGTGGGGTGGCACAGAGGTTTATTGATTGATTTTATTTTATTATTATTATCTTTTGCAATATTTTATTTCTCAGAGAGAGCACAAGCCAGTGGGAGTAGTAGGCAGAGGCAGAGGGAGAGGCAGACTTCCTGCTGCTGAGCAAGGAGCCAGGTGAGGAGCACTCGATCCCAGGACCCTCGAAGGCAGACATTTACTGGACTGAGCCACCCAGGTGTTCCAGTATAGAGATTAAAAAGCAACAACAACAAGAAAACAACCTTTTCTGGAGCCAGACTCCTCGGGTTCCCAGTCTGGCCTGCTCCTTGCCTGGGTTATTCTTTTTTTTTTTTTTTTTTAAATATTTTATTTATTTATTTGACAGACAGAGATCACAAGTAGGCCGAGAGGCGCAGAGAGAGAGAGAGAGAGAGGAGGAAGCAGGCTCCCTGCTGAGCAAAGAGCCCTACGTGGGGCTCGATCCCAGGACCCTGGGATCGTGACCCGAGCCGAAGGCAGAGGCTTTAACCCACTGAGCCACCCCGGCGCCCCATTGCCTGGGTTATTCTTTATGATTCAGTTTCCTCTTACCCGCGGGCTTGGTAAAACTAGAGCATTGTGGTGAGGATTGGATTTGCTCACCTACGGAGGGCTCAGAACTGGGTGGTAGTGTGTGCTCAGAAGCGTTAGCCAGGATTAGAATCCGAGGAGGAGGAACGATGAGCTTGTATTGATGAGCCTGTCAGGTGGCAGTTTCCCCCACTTCGAACCTCTAGGAAGGGGGCATGGAGAATAGGGGAGCCCTGCCCAGACTGTGAAGAGTTGTAGGCTTCCCAGAAGGCCGGCTGGGATAGGTTTCTTGTCCTCTACGCCTCCCTGACATTTGAAGAAAGTTTGTAGCCGGCTGGGACTGATTTTCCCAGGGCCCTTGCTGTGGTGGGGAAGCCATGAGGGGGAATGGAAGGGGTCCCCTGGTTTTGAGGGAGACCTTTCTCTTCCCCCAGGGACTGCCTTGGATGGCTTTCTTTGCGTGGAGCTGAGCTCCTGTCTTAAAGGGGTGGGTGGCCTGGTGACGGGGTGCTTTTGTCTCTAGAGCCTTTCAGGCGCATGGATTGCACTCACAGAGGCCTGGAGCCATGCTGGGTGGCTCAGGTGGCTGAGAGCTGAGGTTGGCAAGGTCAAAGTGGGATGGTTGTAAAGGCTGACTTATATTTCTCGTCAGTCCTGATTATCTCTTGAGTCCACGGTGGGATGACCTGGACCCAGTGAACTTGTACTGACTTCTCTAGCCTGCTCTTCACGACACCATCCAGTCAGGATTCATGGGTTATGAGCCAGGGAAGCCAGTTGTGGTTAATGGGAGCAGGGAAAGGATGGATGGAAGGTGGTCCCTTGGCTCACAGGCTTGGTGGGAAGGCTGGAGGTCCAGGGCTGCTCCGGGGAGCGGAGCCTGTGTGTGGCCTCCTCAAGGTCAATAAGACAAAGTCCCCTGGGAGAGTAGCTCACCTGGTTTCGTGCATCTGGCCTTTGGCCAGGGAAGGGCTGGTGTCTGGACACCTGGTCCCACCAACTGCCCCTGCCAGGGAGGAGATGGTTCTTTAGGAGGTGACATGGCCCCTCTGGCCTCTTGGGAAACTGGCACTGTCATTCCCTACTTATAGGTGGAGAGCGGGCCCCGAGCTGTCCTCTGCTTGGGACATGCAGAAACTCCACTAACTGACTCACGATTCTATAATCCTACTCCCATATCTGGTCCCTATGACCCTTCAGGTTCTCGAAGTTTCCGTTTGTACACCCATGACAGGTACCCATTTATTAACTTGAGTAATCCCCAAGCCAGTCATTGCCTTTAGCCCAGCCTGGGCATTTACTGGAGCCTTTTGGTTCTCTGGAGACAAAGCTTTTGAGCTTTTAAGATGTCAGGTTGACATTTGTGTCCGAGGCTAGCGATCCGGAAGAGGCTCAGGCACAACCTGGAAGTACCATCTAGGTGTCAGGTGTGTTGGCCTAGCTGGTGTCTTCTGAGTACTTACTGGGTGCCAGGTATTCTCTGCTATTCTATTACTTCATTAGATTTTTGCAGTGACGCTGGGATGTAGATTGTCATTATTCCCAGTTTACAGCCAAGGAAATGGAGGCTCAGCAGGATTAATGGAGTGGCGAAGTGGAGAACTTGGGTCAGGTTTTGTCTTTTGAGTTTCGACCTCTGTACATAGCCAAGTGCTCTATCCCAAGGGGACTAAGTCAGATGTCTGCAAGGTACATGAGTGAGATGAGCTGAACTTGGCGCCTCGGGGTGCTGGGCCTGTCCCTTCTTCAGTGCGGGGGTGTGCATCCGTCCGATTGCTCACCAGCAGGACTGTGGCTCAGCCAGTGTTGCCTGCCCCCCCCCCCCCGCCATAAAAACACCTGACTTGGAGATGTGGTTGTGCAGGTCAGTTTCTCAAAGACCACGTGCAAAGCCAACAGCACATATCTCCGCGTCAGAAGTGGCTTGTCAGTTTGCATCCTCTGCACAAGACTGCTCACAGCAAAGTTTCTTGCAGGATTTTTGGCCACACGAGGCATGACTCAGAGCAAGCCCCTCCAAGGCCAGGGACTTGAAGTCTGAAAAATGATGGTCTCTGGGAGTTCACGTCTCCATACAAAGGCTCCCCTGTTTGGGCTGCTTGCCTCTCGATCCTGCTCTGTGTGCATTTTGCGGTAATGACTGTGGTGTGTGGATGTCAGGCTGCCAAAGCTGAAACCATTTTTAAAAATGTCTGTGTAATGTCACCCGCACAAGGGAATGAGCCACTTGGAAACCGTGCACAGATGCAGCGGAAGCCCGAGATATTAAAATCCTGAACAGTATCATTCTTGCTGAGATTTGCCTGGGTTAGGGATATGTTTTCTGAGACAGGATGCTAGAGAAAATACAATTATAGCAATTTGCTAACCAGCCCCAGACCTTAATTAGTACAGGATCCCTGTTCTCACTGTTGTATGTAAATGAAGACTGTTTCACAAAGGGATTGTTTATGAGGATGGCTATGAGATAGAGACCTTCTGTCATTTCCCCCCCACTAAGGAAACTCTTTAAGAAAATATAACCGTAAACATTGTTTTGTTTTTTTTTTTTAAAAGATTTTATTTATTTATTTGTCAGAGAGAGAGGGAGAGAGAGCAAACGAGC
>ML097902.1:0-15332 GCA_003697995.1 Taxidea taxus jeffersonii
AATATCAAAGAAGCAAAAAAATTTTTTTTCTAGGAGAACCCTGGTCAATTATTTCTAAAAGCTGTGAGTACAAGTAGATTTGGCAGGGGATTCTGAATCTGAATACTTTGTTCTATGCAGTTTAGAGGATAAGGAATGAGGTTACAACCTCACTTTTCACTGTAATAAAGGATGTTATCCATCCAATCCTCTGCTTTCACCTGTAATTTAAGGAATCTTTTTGTTTGCTTTTTAGAAAATCACTATCACAGGTCTGGGGTCCCTTTGTCATTATTATTACTTCAGTACTCAAGTTTAGGCCTACAGAGAAGTGGTCTAGATTCTAATCATGGTTTAGTTGTCTCACGGAGTAATCAAATATTGATACCTACACCAGGCGGTTGGTCTCTTGTGAACATTCCCCAAGTATGCCAGTTCAGGTCTCTCTTAAATGCTGTATGTTCCACTTCCCCAAAACCATATATATATTCTGATGGCAGGCGAGTAGATATTTGAATAAACTGGTTATTAAAAGCAAAGCCAGGCAGGTGAGAATCCCAACTGAAAAGAAAAGAAAACAATTCTAATATATACAAAGTATTACCACAAATACTAATGGTAATTTTTTCTTAGGTGATCTGAAAACCAGTAATATTTTTCTCTATGTGCTTATTGTACTCAATACCAAATGAAAATAATATCCCAATACATTTTTATTTTGACTAAGTTAAAGAGTATCTAAAATATGTTTCATTTATTTGACATTATTAGTAAAATAAATTATAGATGAATATGATTGTGGTTTATCTTTAGATATATATTGCTTTTTAAAATAAAATTAATTAGAAATTATAAATAATATTGGCCTAGAAGTAATATATGTCCCAGAAACTGAAAGTCCTCTGTTTTCCTGTTCCCTTGAGATAATCACAGTAAACTTTTTCTATATATGGATTAAGATGAAATCATTATCAAAATAAACTATAAGGCATGGTGGATTTTTTTTAAAGATTTTATTTATTTGACACAGAGAGAGAGTGAAAGAGAGCACAAACATGGGGAATGGCAGGCAGAGGGAGAAGCAGACTCCCCAAAGAGCAAGAAGCCCAATGCCAGATGCCATCCCAGGACGCTGGGATCATGACCTCAGCCAAAGGCAGATGCTTAACTGACTGAGCCACCCAGGTGTCCCGTGATGGATATTTTAATTGCAAGCTCTCCTTAATTACTACTCCCAAGCTTTTCTTCTTTTATTTTGTATTTATAAAAATGGGTGTTTTAAAATAAATCCAGAAGTAATGTGTTACAGAGAATGTATTGTTTTTTTCTAGTCATTTGCAAGAATATAATAGAGGAGGAAAAGGAACTGAAGTTGGAAGGAAAAAGAAACATAAGAATTACAAAGAATTTAGGATATATTCAAATTTTATCTTAAGGATTTTGGAGAAGTATTTACTAAAAATAATGCTTTCCAAATAAGAATAAATAATGCCACTGCACCAGAATTTTTTTACAAAATGACTTCACTTATTCTCTGAAACAAAATTATTATCATAACAACACAATTTTTAAAGCAATATAGACATAATTTTCCTCATTATTTGTATCCATCCTGACAATACCTGAAAATATCCTGACAACATCTTCTAAAAAGTAGGATGGTAAGCTTAAATTACATAAAAGTATCTTTTAATATACTACAGCTCGTCTATTAAGCTCTACCGCTTACTAAAACAAAAATAATTTTTATACGTTTATTCATTGTAACATAAAAATACAGAGAGATGTATGTGTATCAATTTTCTTTCATCATTACCTGGCAGAGACAGTATTCATTTTATCAGATTTCAGAACAAATAAATTTCAATTTCAATTAATTTCTAATTAAATATTTATATAACATATTTCCAACTACTTTTTTTGCTAATACACTTTTCAAGAGGAGTCTTGGTTTTAGTTCTCAACTTGATTAGAAGGAATAGTGTGATAATAATGAAATCAATCACATCCAAAATGAAGATAAAAATTTACTAATCCTTAGTGATAGTCCCATGAGTGTGATAATTGTTCAGTTTTAAAATGTTAAAACAGGCCAAGTTATTTAATAAAATTAAACCATTTTTAGTGTGATGGCTAATACTCTAGTACAGTGAAAATAATCTCACTTCCCCTCTAACCTAAAATCAAAATATTCCTCATATCAAATAATTCAATCACTTACATAACTCTTCCTGTACTTCTCCTTCGAATCTGGATGCCAAAAGGATTTTCTTTGATTTCAGCATCATAAAGTCTGTTTTCATAAGTACTTGTTGGTGTGGTTGGAATGTTTAAAGGTACTGGAACTTCATATCTCTTATTTTGGGGATCATAAATCTATTGCAGAGAAATAATGAAAATAAAAACATTTCTCTCTTATTCTCTCTTATTGCTGAAATATCATGTAAATAATCATTAAATAATTTAATTGCTCAGACAAGAATATTATGATTCTTATTTATATAATTCTCAATTCTGTATCCATGGCTCATATATCTATATAGAAATAGACATACACATGTAATGAGATCAAGTTATGAATTACATTTTATCATTTTTTAACATTTTGTCATCAATTTTCCCATACAATAAGAAATCTTCAAAAAAATTTTGGAGCTAAATGTTCTCTTATATAGATACACAAAATTATTTACCACCTGATGGTTAGACTCAGAAGTTGTTTCAGTATTTTTTTATCACATTTATGATCCTACAATGAATGTTAATGGTTATTTATGTTTATTCATTTATTTATTTCTTCAATACATTTCTTAGAAGTGATAGTGTTGGGTCACAAAGAGTGTACTAAAATTTGTAGGGTCCTTGATATCTATTTTCCAGAAATAGTTTATCAATTACCAAATTGTATATCCTAGTACTATTTTATGTTAAACTAAAAGCATTTATTTTTCTATCATGTATTTCCTTGTTGATAGGATGAACCTTTTTCTACATGATATTCAACATTTAGGTTTCCCATTTTTTAAATTTTCTTTTTGTTCCTTTTATTTTCAACTAATATAAGTACTTTAATATTTTTATCTCTAATTTTTATGTCTTATGTTAAATGTCTGCTTATGAAGACTTGTTATTTTTCTTGATTGTGTAAATTGAAATTTCTTGCTTTTTGTCATGCATGTGGCAAATACTTATCCATTTTTTGCTTTCTTCTAATTGTTTATAGTGTTTGTTGATGTTGAAATATGTTAAATTTTCATGTAAGAAAAATATATAGATTTTCATCTGTGAGATTTATACTGTTGTATCTATGGTTTGAAAGGTTTTTACTAGGCAGATACAAGACAAAAATGTATCAAAGTTTTTTCTGGGCTAATGTTTGATTGATATTGTATATACACAAGTACATCTTTTGCACACACACATATATAATTTTTGTCATCTTTTTTCAATAAACTGTCAGGTATTTCTGGATGCAGTTTCATACTGTTTCAATTCCATAAGTTTTATCATCTCTTCTTTTCATGAATTTTAATTATTGCCATAGCCAAATGTTTACTTCTCCAGATGAACTTAAAGAAAATGAATTAATTTTAAAAGAGTTAGATTTATTTAAGATTTTAAAAATTCACTTATTTTTTAATGTACTTGTTTAAAATCTACCAACACTCTTCTGGGGGGCTTCTGGGTAGCACAATTGCCTGGGTGTCAACTCTTGGTTTTGGCTCAGCTCAGCGGAGACCTCAGTGTCCTGAGATCAGCCCTGCATCAGGCTTCCCACTCAGCAGGACATCTGCTCAAGACTTTCTCTCCCTCTGCCCCCTCCCTGACCTCACCCAATAGGCTCTCAGATAAATAAATAAATAAATAAATAAATAAATAAATAAATAAACTATCAATTTTTTAAGCCTTTTCTTATAAACAGTCAATTTGCTCATGATTTTTGATATTTTTGTTGCTTCTTTGATTGCTTTTCTCTCGTGATTTTGCTAGTGGGATTTGCCTCCATTTCTATTTTTAAATGGTGAATGATAACAATTATTTTTTGGATATTATTTCACATCCAGTAATTTTGCTGATCTTCTTATCATTTTTAATAGTCTTCATAATGTATTCCCTTGGAGCTCTTAAGTAAAAGGTAATGAGAACAAACTGTTGCCAGAGGGGAGGGGTGGAGACATGGGCAAAGTGAGTGAAGGGGCATGGGAGATACAGGCTTCCCGTTATAGAATGAATACATTAGGGGGATGAAAGGTACAGCTTAGGGAATGTAATCAATGATTTTCTAATAAGGTTATACAGTGATAGGTGGTAGCTACACTTGTAATGAGCATAGCATAAAGTATAGACTTATCAAATCACTATCTGGTACATCTCAAACCAATGTAACATTGTGTGTCAGCTGTACTTCAATTAAAAACTTACTGCTAAATGTAGTGTTGAAAGAATTTTTTCTTTTTATGTCTGCTGCACTGGTCAGAAAATTCAGGCCACTATTTAAAAATAATGGAAATAATATCCTGTTTTGTTTATTTTTTAAGAATATTTATTTATTTATTTATTTATTTGAAAGAGAGAGTATAAGCAGGGGGCAGAGAAAGAAGGAGGAGGGAGAAGCAGACTCCCTGATGAGCAAGGAGTCTGACCTGGGGCTCAATTTCAGCACCCTGGGATGATGACTTGAGCCTAAGGCTGATGCTTAACTAACTGAGCCAGCAGGCATCTGTTCTTTGTTTATCTTAATGTAACAATAAACACAGTCTGATTCTAAGTAACTTATGTATTTAGCAAGAATTAGATTTTTTTTTAAATAACCACTACATGTTTACTTATAAACAAAATTGCAAAATAAGAAGCTTTATTTATGGTGCACGTAGGTATGAGCTATGTAGGGAAAAAAAAACTTTATTTTTATAAATCAAAATGTCTACAATTCAGTTACTAATCCTTAATATCATATTAAAACTGAAGTATCTAAACCATTGGGAATCTTTTGTCTTAAGAGATAAGTCATGCATTGGGATAGTTTATATCAAACATACCTTAAACTGCAGCATATCATTTTTGTGATATTTCACCTCCACACGAAGAGTTGAGATGGGTTCAGAAGGTAGCTTTATTTGAGCTCTTGTAGGATTCAGCTGTAGGTCAGTTGTTATACCCATTGATGAATACTTAGTTGAACTGACCAAATAAGGGTTGTATTGTCTAGGGAAGTAACAGTCAGGTGCTCGGGAGCTAAGAGGAACCTAAAAGCAGAATACATGTTCATTGCCAGAAATTGTAAACACTGTAATATTGAACTCTTCAAAAAAGGTAGACATTTAATCATATGTTGCATAGCTTATAAATTTTATTATTTAATTATAAAATAAAATTATAATCATAACACAAATATCTATTATGTAACCTAAAATATCGTACACTAAAATCTTATATATAATATTTATATTTTGACTCTAAAGATAGATGAGTAGAGGAAAAGAATCAAATGTCATAGCTATTCAACAGAAAATAGAATGATTCTACGGTCTTTGCAAAAATTAAATATATTACTCATAAAACTTGATTCCATGCTTATTCTTATTCTTCATACTGACTATTGCCTTCTGTATGTAAAATGGCTCTACAACAACCCTCAGAAGGGCCTATACTTAAAGTTCTTTTCTTGGGGCGCCTGGGTGGCTGAGCAAGTTAAGCCTCTGCCTTCCGCTCAGGTTGTGATCTCCAAGTCCTGGGAGGAATCCTGGGATCAAGCCCCACATTGTGCTCTCTGCTCAGCAGGGAGCCTGTTTCCTCTCTCTGCCTACTTGTTATCTCTCTCTGTCAAATAAATAAATAAAATCTTAAAATAAATAAATAAATAAATACAGTTCTTTTCTTTTACTTATAATAAAATTATATCATTCCTTATCTCATGACTTTTCCTAATACTGGTCAATTACATCCTGACCAGTATTTAATCCTGACCTGATTTTAATAGGGACTATGGCCAAAGATCAAAACTGATTGGTTTATATATGAGTGGAAGCTAAGATCTAAGAAAAAGAATGATAAATGGTAGCACTGAGGGCTAGTTGCCTTGTGGTAGTCCGTTCTCCCATCTTTCTTATTCATTAAATTATTATATTGCTGGGAGAAGCAATGTGCTCATCTACCTTGTACCAGTCTCTTTTGAGGAAGTTATATATGACCTCCAAAACCTCCTTAAAAGAAAAGGGTATAAGCTGATTTAAATAGGATGTCTTTCCTCCTCCCACCTTTGGGCCTGGAATGAATATATAATGACAGAAGACATAATACAAACTTGAGAATAAAAAAGAAATGGTAAATATAAAACTTTGATGACATTGAGAGGCCAGTATATCAGACATGAGCCTCTTTTTTGTAGGAGAAAAATAAATTGTGTTTTGCTTAACCAAATCATCATTCTATTGAATGGACGATCAAAACAACTGGCTAGAAATTACCCCTTACTGGAACTAATACACTGACCATTAATTTCAGAAGTTTTAATACCTTGAGACAATGCTTTTGAAAGACTGGCCTATTGGCATAATACCTTATTAACTTAAGCTAGTCGGCCATAGTCAATATCTAATATGAGTTCAACAAATAGTGAAATGGGCACACTTTATTAATTTAAGTAAGACACACTATCTAAGGCGCTTGGAAGCAACTTACACAACCATTTAGTCTGGCATTTACTAAATTATGTCTTTGGAGAATTAATTAAGATAAAAATAAATTGTCGGGGCACCTAGGTGGCTCAGTGGGTTAAGCCTCTGCCTTCAGCTCAGGTCATGATCTCAGAGTCCTGGGATCAAGCCTGCATCTGCCTCTCTGCTCAGTGGGGAGCCTGCTTCCCCCTCTCTGCCTGCCACTCTGCCTACTTGTGATCTCGCTCTCTCTGTCAAATAAATAAAATCTTTAAAATAAATAAATAAAATAATAAATAAATAAATTGTCTATCAAAGGCCCAATTTCAAATTCCAAATGTTTCTCTAGATGAATTTAGTTCTTATGCTATGGAATTAAAATTATAATACATAATGCTTACATTGAGATATTTATGTAAAAGCCATACTATGAATTATAATAAAATTCTTAGTACCGTTTCCCATAAACAGCCACGTGCTTCACACTTTTCTTTAGTTGCAGGGTCTGCATCTGGATAACAAGTAAACCTTTCATTTACTAAGTAATTTTGATTCCATTGAACGGTAAAGTTCCTTCCAAGGGTAAAGTTGAGACTGTAAATTAGGAGATTCTGAAGACAAAAAAAACATTAAAAAATATTTGTGAAAAATATTTGTGATGACTTAAAAATACTTAACATTTATAAAATGCAGCAACTACAGCAATTCTTCAAATCAAATCATTGGTATTTTAATAGGATACTTAAAGAACAGATAAGAAAGGAGAAAATATGTCATGCCACTGAAATGACTAGAACTTCAAGACAAGAAAAGTATGATAAATCATAGAATACCAGTGAAAAGCATTATTGCTAAATCCAGACATGAGTTCTGATCTCAGTTCTGCCATTTAATGCTTATGGTTCTTTGGGACAATTGCCTATCCTTTATTATCATCCATCTCCTGTGAAATGGGGATGATTGCTTCTACTACAGGGGGTTGCTATACAGGATGAATGACAAATGAAATTTAAGGCACTTAACACAATGCCTAAGGCGGATTAGGAGGGAAATTAATGACTTAGGTTATATAGAGGCCCCCAAAGTCAGAAGTGGGAAATACCTATTTCTTCAATTCTGTCTCTAATTTGAGACACCGCTTACAATCTTTGAGGGACTAGTTAAGAGATAACATGGCATGATGCAAAACATGGCATGGTGTGTGTGTGTGTGTGTGTGTGTGTATTCTAACACATAATGATTTTTATTATTCGGATATTGCAAAGTTAAGTTTGTTGTCCATATACCTTGAGAATACCATAGGCAAAATTTATCCCAGACTTCCATCTTCATTATCTTACTTTTTGATATCAATTTACTTTCATAACTCTATATGCAGGACTGAAAATTCATATAAAGATCAGTCCAAACACAGCAGAATTAAGAAGGTGTGTCTATTAAAGTCTGTGTAAATCTTACATAAGCATAAATACAAACACAGAAATAAGTTAAAATTGCAAAAAAAAAAAAGATTTTTGTTTTATAGTCTCTTGGTAATCTCTGTTAGAGTCATAAAGTTCTCAATAGGCCTGTTACTTAATTTATATTAATTAATTATTATAGTCCCAGGAATATACAAAATTATATTTGTATATATTATATATATAATAAATAAATACATGTATATATGTATACATATATATGTATATATTATATATATTTACTAAATAAAATTAATTAACCAATACATATTTTATTATGGCTAATATGTATTAGCCAATACATATTTTTATAAAAATTGTGAAGTGAGGAACTCTGGGCCAGAAGGCCTAGGAATTAGAAAAAATATACTCTAAGGGAATATTCTATATCTCAAGTAATTTAGAATTTATGCTGATACTGCCAATAATTTAGGGTATATATGAATGGTGGGGAAAAAGTCAATAAAAATAATTTCAATGCTTTAAATTATTATGATCTATATTTTAAGTACAGTAATTTATTTCTCAAAGCAACATTACAATTTAAGTTTTACATTTTATAGATAAGGAAACTGAGATAATAAATTAATTTGATATGTTTAAATGTACACATTGCAAGGCTGAAATTCAAGCCCTATCCTAAGACTCCTTTTCCCTCTCTAGCACACATCTTGAGATTTTATTTTTAAGTAATCTCTTTACCCAAATTGGGGCTCAAACTCACAACCCTGAGACCAAAGATCCTACATGCTCTCCATACTGAGGCAACCAGGTGCCTCTCTAGAACACATCCTAAAAGAGACAAAAATTACAATTGCCTTAGAAGCAAAGAGTGTAAAGAAAATTTCAAAGAAAAAATGCAAGATATATCAAGGATAGTGATAGTTCTTGAAAGGAGAAGCAGAGGGAATAAGTGAAGAAAGGGATTCAATCAATATCTTAAAGAGTTATCAAATGAGAAGCTAAAGAATTTAGAACCTTTATTATATGCAACAGGTGAGTAAGTTAAAGTTCAGGGTAGGAAATGCCATGAAAAAAAAATTAAGAAGATGTATATAAGTGATATCCAAGATAAAAATAAAATAAAGAGAAGTAACAAGGAGTCCTTTTAATGTTGATATCTGAAATGGGAATGACCTAAAATGGAATATTAATAGCAAAAGGGGAAAAAAAGAATATGAAGAAAAGAAGTCACAAAACCAGAGACTGAATGGTTACATAATGTTAAATGTGAGAGTATATGACAGCTAAAATATTTAAAAATTTTTAATTTACCTGGTCGGAAGCAGTATAAGTAAAATTGTAGTGATCTTTTGTTGGCTGATTATCTTCCACCACTGTAACTTGTGTAACAGAGTCTATCAACCCAAGGATTTTTATAGTCTCAAATGCTAAACTGGTTCCTTCCTGATATGATGAATGTGTGCATAAAATATCTAATTTGTTCTGAAAAGAAGTATATAATAGTATATATTAAGTAGAAGATCAATGGATACAAACCTGAAATAATACAGGTATGAAACAAAGAACCAATCACTATCCTTCCATTACCACCAGTTCTCCAAATCCAAGTAACATATATAAATATACTCATTAACGACTTTTCATTTTTTGTGTACATGTAATAAAATTTATTTTCAGAGATAACCTGAATTACCCATGATGCAACTCATATATAACTCTTCTCATTCTACCACTAATGTTGATGAGGAACAACAGCTTAGGCAACAAAGAATACATGAAGAAATCCAACATCTACAAAAACTATTGCTATTGATTATTAAAATTTAGCTTTATGTGTAGGTTTTTCATCCTCACTCAAAATCCATAACAATTATTGTTGTGACTGATATAGTAAAGAATTTTCAAATATGTTGACATTATTTTCCTAGGTCCAGACATACCCATTTAAGATGTCTGAAGATTTTTGTGCATCAATTTCATCATTCACAAACTTATCCATTACATTTAAATACAAAAATTTAAGATAACAATGTATTTATAATTTAACAACTTAAATTTTAAAATTTAACAATTTATTTAATTTCTTTTTGTTGAAATCTGAAGGTAAATGTAAGCATCCTTCCAAAAGGAATCCATGATAAAAGCATAACGCAGACATTAGCAAGATATATGTTCAGCTGTGTGTCCAAAGAGAATACTTACATTAGAAACTGAAAAAGTATATAAAATGTAGTTGCCATTTTGTATGGTATCTAAAATGGGAGAAAAAAAACAGAGTTATCAGATAAAAATGTAATTCTTTATTGTTAATTTCTCTATTTTTATGGTTATACAAATTTAAAGTAAAAGGTACTGTTAATGGGCGCCTGAGTGGCTCAGTTGGTCGAGCATCCCACTCTCGGCTTCAGCTCAGGTCATGGTCTCAGGGTCCTGAGATTGAGCCCCAGGTCAGGCTCTGTGCTCAGTGGGGAGTCCACTTCTCTCCTCCCTCTCCTTCTGCCCTTCCCCCTGCTTGCACATACTCGCATGTGGTCTCTCTCTTTCAAATAAATAAATAAATATTTTTTTAAAATTATTTTAAATTTTATGTATTTATTTATTTGATAGAGAACACAGGTAGGCAGAGAGGCAGGCAGAGAGAGAGGGGGAAGCAGACTCCCTACTGAGCAGATAGCATGATGCGGGGCTCGATCCCAGGACCCTGAGATCATGACCTGAGTCAAAGGCAGAGGCTTAACCCACTGAGCCACCCAGTCACCCTTTAAAAATTATTGTTAAAAATATTGTTTACTAATGAAGCAAATTAAAAAGTTTATCTTTTCAAATTAAAGTCTTTAACACATATGCAAAATGATCTTAATAGTTTATTACCCTAGTAAGTAAAGGTAATGAATACATATATGTCTAGTTTAATTTTTTAAAGATGGCTAAAATATTCCTGGAAATTAAGAGAAAAAAACCTTACAATAAAATGTACATAATTGTAAATTCATTATTGGAAGATATTTTATCTCTTTCTAGTAAACCGTATAACATTAGGTTTATCTTTGGAAGATATGGCACATCACAATTTCATTTTGCACCTTTAATTTTTTTCATTGTTTGAGGAAATAAGGTGAACCTGGAGATATGTTAAAGACCAAAATAAACTCTAATGAGGAGAGTGGAAGAAAACAATGATTTTCTACACTATATGTAAGAGAACTTTTTATTAACATGTTTCTTTAACAGAGAAACTGAAGATTATGGCTAAAATAATTTGAAAGAGTAAAAAAAGTAAAAGGAATCTGAGAATTATATATATTTTCAACAATATTAATTTACCTAAAATTTTAATCCTAATTAATGAAATAAAAATCATAGCATGAATTGAAGGTCATTTTACTGTTCATTTGTTTACTTACAGATTGATTGTTTAGAAAATTTTGATTTTAACTTTGCAAAGCACATAACTATAGAAATAACATATTTGGTAACTGATTAAATCATATATCCATATTTTTAACCATCTTCCTAGATGAAAGTAAATTATCAATATATATTTTTATATAGAAAGAAATATATTTGGGTATATTTATATAATTTGAGAAATAAGAATAACCTTAAAATCAAGCCCCACATGCTATCAATGCAGGTATGTTCTCAACAGCATTCTTTAATTGATGATCACAAATAATTTAATTCAGCAGGAATCCAATCTTAAGGAACTTCTGTGTGGTAAATGTTTGGAGCCTATTCTCATGGGAGAGCTCACCCCAGTTTGCTCAGGTTCTAAGGTATTTGAAGCAGAGCAAGAAGGCTGATGTTAGAGTAAAATAAGAAAAGGAGAGCAGTAGTGGATAAGCGTGTGTGTGCACACATACATGCAAAAATACAGATCATGGTGAGTGGTCTAGGTCCTGGTGAAGACTATGGCTTCTAACTGAATAAAATGGAAAATAATTAGAAGGTTTTGAGCAGAAGTGTGATGATTTGAATCATATTTTAAAAGGATTACTCCATGAAATAAGACAAAACCAGAGAGGAAGACAAACAATAAGATAACTTAATGTCAAGAAACAAACTGAGGGTTTCTGAAGTGGATGGGGTGGCTATGTGATGGACATTGGGGACGGTATGTACTATGGTGAGTGCTGGGAATTGTGTAAGACTGGTGAATCACAGACCTGTACCCCTGAAACAAATAATACATTATATATTAATAAAAGTAAATAAATGTTAAAATAAATAAATAAAAGGATTACTTCACCTACTGGATTGTAGATAGAATGTATATGGGGTTCAATAAGAACTGCAGACAGACTAGTCAAGGAGCTATTATAAGTATTAAAATGAAAGATAGTAATGACAGTGATGGAACTGATAAGAGAACCCAGGTGAAGGTAGAACCAAGAGAAATTCCTAGGCTGTGAGAAAAAATGGCCAACTAAAGTTTTTGGCATTTTGGAGAGATGAAATCAATTGACAAGGGAAGACTGTAGGTGAAGCGGATATATCATGGTGATCTATACTTTCAAAAATAAGCCTTAAAAGAACATGAATGTTTTCATAGATTCCATATTTTCAAATTATTAGAGGGCACACCAATGCATAGACTATTTCTTGAAGTGAGGTTAGAAATATTTAGATGTTCCATACACATACAAAGACATATGGCATATTCTTTAGTACATCTGAGTAGTGAGCTAAAATATAAGCTAACCTATAATTTTTTGTACATACAAATACAAAACACATACCTAAGAATCTTCAATTAAAAAAAAGGCAGGATTAAAAAACCTAACAAATTTATGAGGGTAATTAAAATAGTCTAAATCTAAATAGATAAATTTAGTATGGCATAATTACATGTTAGAAAAAATGGCTCAATTTTTTATTCTCCTGGGTACTGAATCCTCAAATTTGGGGCTTATGAAATAAAATTAAATACACTATTAATTAAAGTAAATAATTTAATTAATTTAACATTAATTAAACAAAATTTTAAATGTTAGGGGTTTTTTTACAGTAATAAAATTTTAGTTTTTAACCACTATAATCACTTGAGAGTTGAAAATATGATAAAATTTGCATATTTGTGAATTTATTAACTACTCTAATTAAAAGAATCTAACAAAGATATCTATTCATGTCAAAAACTTTTATAATGAGCTAACAAAAATATTGTCATTCAATATTTATCATTTAAATAATGATTTTAATTTCACAAGGTAACCTAATACCTTAAGATAGATAAAAACAGGAATTAAAAAAAAAACTTGTGACACTTTTTAAATAGATGCAATGTTATATCAATAAAAAGGCAAATTGTCCCATCATCAAGATGAACATTTTAAAAGTCTATCACATTGAAACTTACTTTTAGTTTCTCCATCATCCCAGAAAAAGTCTCCTTTTGCTGTGTTATCTTCATCTAGTGCAACTATAAGTCCTAGAGGATTCTTCCGGCTGTTAAGTAAGTTTGGGTGTATATGTAATTCAAAATAAATTTACAGTAGTAAAATATCTTACAAATATGTCAGTTTTAACCTAGCAGATCTGTAGATGTTCTGCATTCATGTGAGAACATTGATATCAATAAAATTCATGTCTATATTTATTATTTTTTCATGAGAGAAATAACTTATATACTTATATAATAAATGAAAGAAATACATTTAATAAATATAATATGGAACTTCTTGGAGGCAAGATACCAACAAAATTGAAACAGCATAAATGATACTTCAATTCAAGCAAGAAAAGTTAAATATACTTTACGAATGCAGAATACATTTAACATGTATTTGCACATCTCAATTAACTCTACCTTGCAATTTATCAAGGCTACATCTTATATACATAATAAAGAAAGGTACAATATAAAACCATTTTACTGCTTAGTAGAATATTTATTAACCTTACAGACGAGGCTAATTATATCATGAGAAGTGAGACATGATGATTACAATTTTTTTTTTCTCTGATCCTGTAGATTTTTAAATCTAGAAAGAGCCTGAGGCAGATATATAGAATATATTCCATCCTGCATGCTCACCAGAGTGTATGCTTCTCTGGTTCAATACATCTCTAGAATATAACTAACTTTTTGGAGAACACAATCATGGAACAGTTACAGTCTGAAAATAATCAATTAGATAATGCCAAAATAATGAAGTTACTGGCACACGTTCATTTACTCATGTATTTGTTCCTTCAATAAATATTTAGCGAAAATAGAGGGCATATCATGGGCCCGACATTTACTATTGGCCTGGGGAGTACAGCAGGGAAAAGCCAAGTCCCTGCTTTAATGGAGTTTATAGTCAAAGGGAGTGGACACATTACATACACAATAAAGTACATAATATAATTCCAAATATTCTTAATGTTATGAAGAAAACAGCAGGATAAAAGAAATAAAAAGTAACTATCCCTTGGGGTGTTACAGAATATGGGGGAATTTGTGCATTCAATATAACCCCTTATGTGCTCTTGTACCCAGAATGAATGCTGCGAGATGGAGCACAAGATTTTTCAAGTTTCTCCTTTTCTCCTTAATATTTCTGCAAGTTATTCTTATTGAACAATTTAGTTTCTGTCTTGTTCTTTCCCTAAACAGAATTATCTACCTCGTTTATCATTTAAAGTAAAACATTTTAGCAGAAAGAAAGACATTGTGACATTTATGTATTGAAAATCCAAGTATGTAACTGACATTATCAATAATTATGTAACTTACTTTACTTTTTCATATTTTTATTAGGAATGAGCAACTAACTTTAATTAACATATTCTATAGAGAATGTCAGCACATTTTTGGCATACAAAAAATTATGATCTAATTACTTTCATTTTTAAATAAAAAATGTAATAATGCTGCATAATTTGAATCTTTTTATACATGATTATATTTAAGAATCCCCTTCATATGTCAAATATCTTCTGGTGAAAAAAACTAAACAGTCGTCTTTGATTCTTAATAAAATATGAATTAAAATTTGAATTATATTTCAGATTTCAGTTAATGATTTCTCATTTTACCTTGCAGTTGTAGTTACAGCAGGTTGTTGAATGGGGATAATATAACCTCCTCTAAGATGTAATCCTATTTTGTCTCCTGGAAGGTACATATTAACTCGTTGTTTTTTCCACGGCCTCTTTGCACCCTAATATTTGGAAGTTAAAAAGATTTTTTAATATTAGTGAAGACATTAATCCCATTTCACAAGAATTCAATTTTACATATAGAAATAATTTTTACTGGGGCACCTGGGTGGCTCAGTGGGTTAAG
>RCUC01109257.1:0-12921 GCA_003697995.1 Taxidea taxus jeffersonii
CTAGGTTGATTGCCTCATATCTCACACCAGTTTTTGCTCCCAACTGTGAATATACCCTAATAAACAAAGGGCTCAAATAGGGTTGGTACTTATACGGTCTGGTTATCTCAGTTTGCTATTCGCTGGGTTTACAATCTCTTGGCTGTTATTCAAGTAGGTTTTAGGAAGGGAGTGAAGGCAGGTGGATGTTTTAAATTAATCACTGTTATATGGAAGTACCCAACATTTCATTAAAAGGGTGGCATGTTCTGCACTGTTCCTAGTTGTATTCCCCTATGTAAATCCAAGTTTTGGTGGGCCAAAAGCACGTGTATACACTTATAAAACTAAAAATACACTTATACATTTATAAGACTTAAACAGAGTGAGAAGTGGGTAGTTCAGAGATCCTTGTGGGGGCGCCTGGCTGGCTCAGGTGGAAGAGTGTGCAATTCTTGATCTCAGGGTCATGAGTTTGAGTCCCATGTTGGGTATAGAGATTACTTAAAAAATAAAACTTAAAAAGAGAGAGGGAGAGAGAGAGAGAATCCTTACTGCTAAATACATCCTGAAGGAAAGGTTGTTATTTTTCCAATAGCATTTGCTCACTTTGAATCTCTGTGTTTGGTAATTCTCATATTTCAAACTTTTTCATTATTATTGTATTTCATGCTGATCTGCAATCAGTGATTATGACTCACTGAAGGAAGTTCAGATGATAGCATTTTTAGAGTAATATGATATTTTAAAATTAAGGTATGTACTTTTTTTAGATGTAATGCTATCGTACACTTAATAGACTACTATATAGTATAAACAACTTTTACATGCACTAGGAAACCAAAAAATTCATTTGACTCGCTTTATTGCAATATTTGCTTTATTGCAGTGATCTGAAACCAAATCTGTGATATCTCTGAGGTAAGCCTGTACACAAGTTAGCCTCGAAATGTATCATGATTTGTATCTGCAGTTGTTTTGTTTTCCTAAATGTTTTTATTCCAGGTGAATATTTGTTTTCCTCTGAGCACATCCTAACTAAGATGGGAGGGGGTGGCCAGCAGATGCATCTTGGTAGAAAGAGAGGTGTGATTCAGATCTGAAAATTTGCCACAGTTAATTTCACATATAATGAAATAGAGTAGCCATACGGAGCTTCAGTTTCCAGATTACTTACCCTTTGGGGTTTCTTTCCAGCTCGTTTAAAAGTGTGTGATCACAGTATTCAAAAACTAAATGCATTTTCCTTTTTCTCCTGAACACCTCAATGAGGTTCACAAGGTTTGGGTGTTTTAATTGCTGCAAAGGAATTGAAATAAAAGTTCAGTGATTTGTTTTTACTGATAGTTTTTCCCCAGATCCCTACAGTTTAAACAACAGATGGCCTTGTTTATCATTCTTTCTGCATCTCTTGTGGATAATTTTATTATGGTTACTCACAAGAGAAACTACTCTTGGTAAGAGTCATATACACTTAAGGTTGAAAAAAGAAGGAGACATTTTTCTTCTTCTCCTTCTAATGTACCTATAACAGATGGTAATTAAACTGCTTGAATCTCTCCAGAGATAGCAAATAAAGTACACAACATAAAATATAGGCACTGATACCATAAATACTTTATGGATTTAGTGAAAATTCTAAATATCCAAGTCATAAAGGAACCTGGATAAAAAACTGAGGAGATGGAATTATTGAGTAATAGGCTATAAAAATTATCAATCCCCATTTAGCCTGTATTGCCATGGATTTAATATAAATGTCAGGAGGTTTAAATGGAGTCTGGATTTTAGTGTTGGCTCTCAGAAATACTAGATCCCAACTTCCAAATCTGATTAAATTGCCTATTGAGTCCCCACAGTGTGTTTTTAATTTGTTTATATTTTCAGCTCTGTTCTCTGATTCTATTGTTTTCTCTTATGCTTAGATTTCTTTTATGTGTTAAATTCTATCTCAAGATGAAACATTTCACAGGCAGCCTCTGTTTAATGTTGTAAACCAGAGGAAAAATTCTAATTACGTAAGATAACCCACCATAGAGTAACTATAAAATTTACCATCCTATTAGGGTACAGAGTATTAGACAAGACTGTCCCAGGCAAACAGGGATATTGTCACCCTGCCTAAGTCTAAGGGTGACCATATAATTTAGCATACAAACCAGGAGGCTTTTTAGAGGGTGCTAATTAGCCTGGACTCTGGGACAAAAGCTATAAACCAGGATATCTGATCACTCCCACTTATATATAACTCATCTTCCCTGTTTTTTCCCCGGTATATCAGATATATCACTTTTCAAATGCATCACTACACCACTTACTCAGGGGTTATCTATATAGAGGGAACATGGTATTTTGCATATAGTGAGAGCTGCATAAATATTTTGCAGGCCCAAGACCGATAGCATCCTCTACTTCAGTATCTGTAAACGTGGTGTGAGGGGGAAAAAAAATCACCTTGCGGCTATGTGCTCAACAGTTTGGGTAAAAGGACTCTATTACATATTAAAAATGTGCCTAGAGCACAAAATCGATTTGCCGAGAGCAGAAAGGCAAAATGGAGGAAACAGTTCATATAGGTAAGCCAGCTGCTTTGTGCTACACTGAAAACCACATGATGGAAGTGAACCAGTGTCTTTACCAGGAGAGCTTGGGATTCATAGATGCTAACCTGGTCAAATCTGTCTTTGGGTAGATAAGCAATTTGTATCCCCTTTGCAAATGAAATCAACTTAGCCCAGAGAAACAGTGACTTATATAAGTAAAACAGGCAATAAGGAGGACAGAAATCAAATCAATTTAAATAAATAGGAGGATGTGAGGAAGGTAAGGTAAATTTATCATGGAAGGAGTCTGCTCAGGGCCTGCGGCATGTAACGTATCAAAGCTGGCAAGAGGTACGTTAAGAGAACCATCCCCAGACACCAAGCTGAGATGGAATCTGGCTACTTTTTACCTTAAAGTCCATTCTTACATTTGGGCATTGTGACCCAGTAGGTACTGCCTGAGCATTAACCTTCCTTGCAGTCTTGAAGAGGAGGGAGGTGGTGGATAAAAAGCATTACTTGTATTGGAAAACAACGCACAGCGGGTTCAGACACACCCTGTAGCTTAGCGCTGGGACAGAGTTGGCTGGCTAACCCACGCCCTCTGCCGGCTGTGAGGTAACAGCGGACCGGTTTTTATGATGGATGTAATCTCGAAAACTCCATGTATATTAACTTATATTTTAAATTACTATTAGTTTGAGGAAACCTACTGCAAATAATACTTGAAGTACAGATAATATGATCATTATTATCTTCCCCTAAAAACCGATTTCTGGGGTTTTCCTAAAAAACGATGACCCATGTCAAAAGTAAATGTCAGCTGTGTGTTCTTGAGGAAATCACACTTTTATTATTTAGAGTGTGGTCTACCAGCACCTTCTGTGCCATCAGGCAGTTTGCTGGAAATGCCATATCTCTGGCTGACCATGGACCTTTGACTCAGAATCTGCGTTTTAGCAAAGTCCCCTGGGGAATTCCCACATTATTCTCCACATTAATGTTTGAGAAGTGCTGTCTGTACCTCAGTTTCCTCTCTGATAAGATAAGGATGCTGGATGAGAAGCATCCCCAGTTCTTCTATGGGTCTAAACAGAAGAGTCTAGGATAGGAAAGCATTTACATTGAAGACTTACAAATGTTACATGTCAAATCCTTTCAGGGTAAAAACAACTTTAGGGGTACCTACTGGACTGACTCAGTCTGTAGAGACTGTGATTTGATCTCTGGGTCCTGAGTTCAAGCCCCACACTGGGCATAGAGCTTACTTAAAACAAAACAAAACAACTAACAAAATTCTTGTGTAAAATGTGTGTACATAGCTGGTGGAGATACTTAATATGCCTAAGAACCAGTGGAGCGCAGGAAGGACCACTCCATCTTGATGCCTACAGGGGCACCAGTACAGTCCTGTGTGCTCCTGTGCCAGGAGATGTTCTTCTAGTTGCTGGTTTGTGGGGAGAAGGATTTGGGAGGGGGATGGGCAGAGAAATGCCAAGGTAGGGGATGGGGAGGGCAAATACTGGGCTGAAGGACTTAAGACAGTGAATATTTACCAACCAGAATAGAGGTACTTCAATATCAGAACTGCCAAAGTCCAAAGTAATGATCAATTTATTTTCCATAGTTGCTGATTCCAAGAAATTTAAGTCCAATGAGAAAGAAAAATCACTTCAAAATTCATTGAAATTGTAATTTTGGCATACATAGGTCTTCCAGTACCATGATATTATAGATATACAGAGAAAGTCAACCTACCTTCAACATCCGTATTTCTCTTAGTGCTATTTTCTTAACAACTGGGTCATCCTCAGATTCCACAAACTTTTTAATAGCTACCACTTGTCCAGAGGTTTTGTTTCTGCACTTGAATACAACCCCATAGGACCCTTCTCCAATCTTGGCTAATTTTTCATACTTTTCCATTATAGTTGACAGGACTTAAATTACTGTATTGACTGACTTGCAGCACAACGTTACACCTGGAAAATAAGATGACTCAGCTTAATCAAGTGATCAAGGACAATGTTTTCACAGTCTTGTTGTACATGAAACCGATTTACTCAGGATGCCAAAGGCTTATTTCCATCAATTACTTTTAAATATACTTAAAAATATTTGAACATTATTTTGGGAATTTGGTTGTCTTTAATGTGGTTCTTCCAGCTACCGCAAAGATTTCACATATTTCTTACAATAGGTCTCCATTTACCTCACTCAGTTGAATTAAAGCATTTGTGGAAAGAAACCTTGTTTATTCTATTTTCATTATCCTTAAGTAAATGATTAAAATATGGTGCTGTAAAGTCCAGCTAAGGAATATCGCATACTCTTCACATTCAGTGTTTATCTTTTCCCTCCTCACCCATGGGACTAGAAAGAACTGAGAACAAGACAAGTACTATACTTCCCCCTGGTGGAGAGAAGAAAGAGTGAATGTGGACTGTGGAACAAAGCAGCCATTAGCACATCATTTATTGCTCTTAGCTTTTATATGTATGAAAGAATAGATCCTTAAATTTCCCAAAGAAAATTAAAAGCACAAAAAGAAGACAGGTTTAATTTTTCATGAATGCTTTCTTTCATCTAGATTTCCATGGAAATATTTAATTTTTCTGTCCTGCCTCACCCACTCATGAATTATGTGGCGATCAGATTACATGTTAAACAACAAATAAGGCCAACATTATTAAATAAATGAGTCTAGGAACTAAAAATACTTAACTAACATTGTCCTATGAAAATTACATCTTATCTGTACAACTATTCTATGAAGCAAGTACTATTTTTTTAAAAATATTTAATTTATTTTTTTGAGACAGACAGAGAGAGATCACAAGTAGGCAGAGAGGCAGGCAGAGAGGGGGAATCAGGCTCCCTGCCAAGCAGAGCGCCCGATGCGGGGCTCGATCCCAGGACCCCGAGATCATGACCTGAGCCGAAGGCAGAGGCTTAACCCACTGAGCCACCCAGGCGCCCCAAGCAAGTACTATTTTTAATTCAATTATGTGGATGAGAAAATCAAGGCAAAATGAAGCTAATAGAGAGTTCGAACCCAGGCAGTCAGATTCCAGACATCCCAATTTGAGTCACTATGCTATGCTGCCTCTCAGTTAATTCAAAAGAATGCACAATCCAGGTCTTAGTAATAACAAAATGTCAAGTGAAAGAGTTGACCACTTTTTAAATTTCTCATGTTTCAAATGAGTACCCTTTTTCTTTTCTTTTCTCTAACATCTTTTCCATCCATAGATTGTCTCAATGAGAAAGAAATCATCTATATTCACTTGCCACCACAGAAACACACAACTGAGAACAGTGTTTGCCTGGGTAAATGACTATTACTAAACTACTCTACAATGCTATATATATATTTTTGTAGATTTTATTCTCTCTTATGAAAGGGAGAAAATGGAAGCATACACACTTAAAAACATGGAAAATTTATAACAGATTATGTCCTGAAAAATCTATTAGTTATACTGAACTGTTACATATTATTCTCTTAAATGTATTTAGATACAAACATGCATATATTTGTTCTTTAGCCTAGTTTTAAGTGACAGGGAAGAAGACAGTAGAAACTAAGAATTTGCTTTAGAAAGTTACTGGTATAAATCTTTGTGGATTTATGAGTTTAACCTGCTTAATAAGCCCTACGGTTACTGGAATAAACTATGAATATGCAAAAAAGCTTAATTATGATATTTAAATCTGTATTATTTTATTTCCCTGTAGGTAGATGATTTGATCTATTGATCTATGATTTTCTTTTTTTTCCCCAAGTGGCTTATTAGTGATTGAGTTCTCAGACTAATATTTAGATCTCTCACAGTCATATCAACCAAACTTCTGAATATGGTAAAACAAAGCACCGGACAATAGTACTTTATCTGGTAACATCTAAATAGTATCTGTTTTCTGAAGCCCTTATATATTCCTGGAAGATGAGTCTGAGCATGCAGGCAGGAATTAGACCAAGACAGAAATTCCTCAAAGGGGTTAATGGATCTAATTCCAGCTTACTAGGGACTCTACCAGAGTAAGAAGCAGTAATTCCTAATATCTTACCTGAGGTACAGACCAACTATCTGCTTGATGACTATCTCTACACAAATTGAATAATCTCAAAATCCTTTTGTTTTAAATTGTCTTCTTTCTTATCCTCTACCCCTACCCAAAGTTCTCAAACCTCTCCCACATTATACCTAAATGGCTTGTGAAGATGTAAATGGTGGAGAACTTTGAGATAGCTGAGGATAATGGCAGATGTCTAAATCAAATCTTTTCACATAGCTTTCTCAAAGCTGTAGAAATCAACCAGAACAATAAAACCACATAAATGCAATGCTTCCAAAATAACAGGAAGACAGAGGAACTTAAAAAACTTAAGTAGGAAAGTAAACTCCAAATTCTGGAAGAGATCTCTCTTAAGGTTTCACTATAAGCCTTTGCAAAGAGCAAATACAGGAATGGGGTGGGGTCTGGGAAAACTGTAAAGAAGAGAGAAGAGGAAACAAAGGGCCTAAGATAGACTTAAAACCACCACCCCCCCATCCCCTGAAGAGAAAATACATCACAAGTGTAAAAATATTAAGTGTGTCCTGGTAGATCAGAGCATTTGCCACAGGGAAGGGATATAAAAGTATGGATACTGAGGGAGCATCAGTCAGCAGGACAAGAATCTTGAGCAAGAGGGAAGGGAGAGGCTTATCCAATTTCTATCAGAGACTGGATAGTGAAGAGAAAAAGAAGCAAGAGGGATAAATTTGTGCCACTGCAAGACAAAAGAGAACCCCAAAACTGAAGGACATGCAAATCTCTTCCCCACTAAGTAAAAAAAAAAAAAAAAAAGAAAAGAAAAGAAAAGAAAGAAAGAGTGCTACTCATTAAAGAAGCTGCACTTTGTTATAGTGACAGAAAGGACTTTCTTAAGCTAGGATTACTGTCAATTATTACAAGAAAAAACCTGCCCAGGAAATTATAAAATAGAGTAAAGCAGTCTCCGAACAAATCTATTATTAGAAGAAAATAGAAATGAGAATTGGACATTTTTGTTGATGAAAATCGTGCCAAAAAAAAACTAACAATGAAGCAGAAGAAAACTAACACAATACTCTGAACTGATTTAAATATCTTCTAACATTCATTTGGAGATATGAAAAGCCACTTTTTTTTTTTTTTAAGATTTTGTTTTTTGAGAGAGATAGAGGGAGAGAAAGCACAAGTGGGCTAGGGAGCAGGGGGAGAGGAAGAAGCAGGTTCCGTGGCGCTCAATCCTGGGACCCAGGGATTATGGCCTAAGCTGAAGGCAGAGCTTACCTGACTGAGCCATGCAGGTGCTCCATGAAAAGCTACTTTGAATCAGAAACTCAAATAAGACTAGAAGTAAATAAAAGAAAAAAGAGAGAGAGAGGGAGGGAGAGAGAGAGAGAGAGAGAAAAGGAAAAAAAGAAAAAAGAAAAAAAAGAGTTGATTGAATTCAGAAAAGAAAGAGAAGAAAAAGACAAAATAAGGGACAAAGTAAGAGACAAAAGACAAAAGAGACAAATACAAAGTAAGAGAGTTTAGAGAGAAAGCGGTTGAAATGGAAGACAGGCAAAGAAGACCCAACATATGTATCTAGGGTCTCTGAAGAAAACAAAACAGTGGAACAGAACCAATAGTTGAAACTATAAACTATGAAATTTTTCTGGCAACAAAATAAGATCAGAGTATACATACTGAAAAAGTCCATCAGTAGTTGGGAAAACGGAATCAGAACAATCAACCCAAAGATGTATTTGAATAAAACTATCAAAGAAAACACTGTCATAGCGTGTAGGCACAAAGACTAAACTGAAATGTAGGAAAATGAGAGTGACATCAAACTTGTCAAGGGAATATACCATGCCACAGAAAAATATAGCAGCCTTTTGAAGAAATTCAAGAGAACAAAGTGAAAGCCAGGATTTTACATTCAACCAAGCTGCCCTTCAAGTACCAAAGTTATAGATACAGTTTAAATATGCAGGACCTCCAGGAATACTGTATTCACGAACCTTCTCAAAGAATCTACAAGGTGATAACTTTAAACCAAGAGCTGATTGGGAAAACTTCAGGAAGAGATTTACAGTAAGCATTTAACATACTTCATTGAAGACCATAGCAAAGGTGAGGACAAGGATGGAAGAGTAACATACAAATGTTTGAAATGTTTCTACATATTAGAAATGTTATGTTTCTACACTGTTACACACTACCGCTGACAGTGTAGAAAGTAATGCAGTTAAAAATATGTTTAAGAAATGGAAGGGGAAAGAAGAAAGCAGAATAAATTCACTGATAACTGAATAGATGGAGGAGCACAATACACTATTAAAAACAGACAGACTGGAGAAGAAAAGGTTAAATAAGAAAGCAGGGAGTAGAAGCATTAAGAATATACCCAAAAAAGTGTAAGAAATAAAAATCAGTGGCGCCTGGGTGGCTCAGTTGGTTGAGCAACTGCCTTCAGCTCAGGTCATGATCCCGGAGTTCTGGGATCAAGTCCCGCATTGGGCTCCCAGCTCCACGGGGAGTCTGCTTCTCCCTCTGACCTTCTCCCCTCTCATGCTCTCTCTCACTCTCTCTCTCTCTCTGAAATGGATAAATAAAATCTTAAAAAAAATAAAAATCAAACATAATACATAAAGAAACACAGACTAACACTGTACACATAAAAATTATAATATAAACCAATATGAAAGAGTAAAGACTAGTATCAGTATTATCAATACATATGAGTGGGCTTAACTCATGCATTAAATGAAAAAGATTTTCAGTTTGGCTCCCAAAGCAAGATCTAAGTATAAGCCCTATGCAAGAGACACATCTAAAGTAACCAAGAAAGGTTAAAAATAAAAAGACAAGCGAAGGTATTCAGGACAAATGGAAACATTAAGAAAGGAGATTTATGATCCTGCTATCTGATGAAGTAGAATTAAAACTACAGGGGCACCTGGGTGGCTCAGTGGGTTAAAGCCTCTGCCTTCTGCTCAGGTCATGATCCCAGGGTCCTAGGATCGGGCCACGCATCAGGCTCTCTGCTCGGCAGGGAGCTTGCTTCTCCTTCTCTCTCTCTGCCTGCCTCTCTGCCTACTTGTGATCTCTCTGTCAAATAAATAAATAAAATCTTAAAAGAAAAAAAAAAAAGAAAGGGAGACTAATGGAGTGCTATCTGATGAAGTAGAATTAAAGCTACAGGGGCGCCTGGGTAGCTCAGTGGGTTAAAGCCTCTGCCTTCGGCTCAGGTCATGATCTCAGGATCCTGGGATGGAGCACCACATGGGGCTCTCTGCTCAGCAGGGAGCCTGCTTCCCCCTCTCTCTCTGCCTGCCTCTCTACCTACTTGTGATCTCTGTCAAATAAATAAATAAAATATTCAAAACTACAAAAAGCATTAAATACAATGAAAGGGGGTATTTTTAATGCTAAAGCCACAATTCACAATGAAAATATAAAAGCCCCCAAATAAGATAGCAATTACTGTTACAAAGCAGAAACTTTAGGACATGCAAGAAGACATGTACAGAAACACATTAATAATGAAATTTAAACAGACCACTCTCAGGAAAAGGCAAGGCAAATGAACAAAAGATATGTAAGTTTGTAGAAGACCTAAACAATGTAACCAATAAGGTAGACCTTTAGGAGAGGGACACATTGAATTTTATACTCTGATAATTTAAAATACACCTTCTTCTCAGGCACATATGGAATATATGTAAGAAGTGACAATATATTAGGTTACTAAGAAAACATCAGAAAGTTTCATAAACTAGAAACACTATAAAAGCATTCCAATCACAAACTATCAAACTAGAACTCAGAATAATTTAAATATACATATATTTAATACATACATAATACACATATTATTTATACATATTTATATTTATAGTATATATATATTTATATAGATAATAAAAATGACTTTCTACCTAGAAACTAAAAAAGCCTTCAATTAAATACCGGCTGGGTGAAGTGGGAAATACAGACTGAAATAATGTAATTAATAAATAATAATAATGAAAATAATACATATTAAATCAATGAGATACATTTAAAGCAGGGTTTCTCAACTGGGGGTGATTTTGGCCCCCAGGAGAATTTTTCAACGTCTGGAGATATTTTGGATTTTTAGAGGAGTATGCTGAAGCCACGGATGCTGCTGAGTACAATGTACAGGAAAGAACGCCATAATAAAGAATTTTCTATCTAAATGTTCATAATGCCATGGTTGAGATACCCTGACATACAGAAATGAGAAGAAAAAAAAATCTAGAGATCAAACCAATATAGAAGAAAGAGTAAAAATAACAAATGAAATCAACAATCTAAAAAGAGAACTACAAAATAAACCAGAAGAAAGCACAAGAAACAATAAAATTGAAGCAGAAATGAGTAAAGAATACAAAAATAATAGGTCTTTTTTAAAATATTTTATTTATTTGACAGAGAGAGAGGACACAAGCATGGGGAGTTGCAGGCAGAGTGAGAGGGAGAAGAAGGCTCCTGGCAGAGCAGGGGAAGCCTGATATGGGACTCAACCCCAGGACTCCCGGATCATGACCTGACCTGAGTGGGCCCAACCAACTGAGCCATCCAGGCACCTCAATAGTAGGTCTTATTAATAAACCCAAATCCTAGTTCCTTAAAAAAAATGGGAGAAAGAATGAATATACAAAAAGAGAACACTTTTTAAAAAAATCCTGGGGCTACTTTGCATTCATCTATAAAGATGAATCTGAGAACTTAGATGAAATGGATAATTTTTTTAAGATTTTATTTATTTATTTGACAGAGAGAGAGATCACAAGTAGGCAGAGAGGCAGGCAGAGAGTGATGGGGGGGGGGAAGCAGGCCCCCTGCTGAGCCACCCAGGCTCCCCTGAAATGAATAATTTTCCAGAAAAACAGTTTACAAAAATTTACCTAATTAGAGATTGAGAATTTAGAATGGTTTCTGTATAAGGAATACTTTTTTTTTTTAAATCCCATGAAAAAGCACCAGAGGTCTGACTTTGACTACTGTGGGGTAAAGAGGTTAGTAATCCTCTTCCTAAAACACAAAACCAGAAAATTACAAAAAAAAAAAAAAAAAACCAACAACAACTAAAACCAAAACCGAAACTAACCCACAACAATTTGTGGGCTCTGGAAATCAACCAAAGGCAAAAAACAAATTGAGAAGTATTTATTCATGATAAATTAGAATTCCACTAAGGATAATGGGAGTCTGTGGCTTCTTACCAGGGTCTGCTGCCTTTCTTCCTCTACCCCCGTCCCTCAGCTCAGCAGGTACAGCAATTCTTCACTGTGAACCGGCCATGAACCAGAAGCCTTGCTCCAAGAGAAAATGTGCTCGACATAGCTCAAACCTGTGACAGGCTGAAAACCTGTGGCAAGAATTGTAAAATTCTTACAAATTCAGTAGGAAGCAAATAGGGAAAAATCCCACAGCTTTGCAAACTTAAGGATGTGGTTCCAGTAGAGTTGAGCTACAGACTAGCCAAAAATTTAAGGGAAGATCATGGAAATGAAAGAACCATAGAAGGGTTAGGTTGGCTTTGCATATCTCTGGCTAACTGGGAAACTATGAGGAATGCACAGGGAAGAAAAGGGAAGGCCCTGAAGGAAGTTAAGGCTGAGGCAGATTTGAGAACTGACTGAACTATGAATGCATAATGAATGCACTCTTCAACTCTGATCCACTGGAAGAGGGTAAAAGACTATGGCTAGAGTCATTTAAGTACCGCTGCTGCTCAAATTATTGGTGACCACAAAACTACGCAGACAATGGTGAATCCTAGAGAGCCAGGCTAAAAAAATAAAAACTGAACCAGACATCAATAGTCCCACACTTGGAAGGAGATAGATTCTGGAATACAGGCAAGTTGCAAAAACTAAAAACAAACCCACAAAAAAAAGCCCTCAGGGGAAAATTGGAATCCAGCATAGATAAATTATCTAAATTGTCTGGCTTTCAGTTAAAAAAAAAAAAAGAGACATACTAAGAAAAATGAGTGTGCCTGATATTCAGAAAGAAAAAAAAAAGACGATAAGGATAGATTCTGAATGGACCCAGCTATTTTATTTAGCTGACAAAGACTTTAAAGTGACAAATGAAGAAATTGAATAATAATAAAAAATATGCCCACAGAGAAAAGGGTCAGATGGCTTCAAAAGTGAATTCTATTAAGTATTCAAAAGAAGAATTAATACCAATTCTTCACAAACTAGTCCTGAAAATAGAAGAGGAGGAAACATTTCCTAACTCAATCCATAAGGCCAATATTATCTTGATATGCAGTCAGACTAAGAAATTACTAGAAAACTACAGTTCATTATTCTCATGAATATAGACACAAGAATCCCCC